>QRFJ01004815.1:27097-54013 GCA_006176705.1 Cocos nucifera | reverse complement strand
TGATAGGGACACGATGCTGTCGTTAAGACACCGTGTTTATCAATTTAAATCCGACTCTTTACTTTTTAAACTAATTAAAAATTATGAAGAAAGTGGTGAGTCGGGTCGAATCCACAGAGAGGCAATGATTTATTTCTAAAATCTTTGATTTGATTTTTTTTTTTTTTTTAAGAAAAGAAAGCAAAGATTAAAGTCGAAAAATAGATCTATAAATAAAAATAGAATTTAAATTATGCAAAAATAAATTTGATACTAAGATCTACTATTTAGATCTTAGCAACTACTTATAGTAAAATTAAAAGAGCAATAAAGAACAAATAATTTAAAGAGCTAGAATTGAAAAGAATAATGAAACTTTCTTTATTAAATTTAAAACTAAGATGCAGAATTTAAATACAAGAAATTAAAGAAAATTCAGAATTTTAATACAAGAAATTAAAGGAAAAAAAAAACTAGATGAAGATCGCAGATCGGCGTAGGCATGAAGATGGCGTAGAAGACCGGCTCTTCTTCTCAGCAGCACCGCAGCTTTGAAGCAACCTTTAATCCCGAGCTTGACTTCCACCCTATACCTTAGCTTCTCTTCCAACCCTCCTCCCTTTCTTAGAGGCTTAGGATCCTTTTTATAGAGCTAGAAGAGGTAGATATTTATTTCTAAAAGCAATATGGGACTAATTCCCTTTGTAATCGTAAAAATTTGAATAAAATTTGAATAAAAACAACTCCTGTTACGTCTCTGGTAAATCTGGTAAAATCAGGCTATCCGATAGGAAATCGAACGGTTCAAAAATCATCAAAATCGGATGCCTATCAGCCCAGATCAGCTCGAATTAAATTACTGGCCGTCCGATCGCGCTTGATCGAGGAAATCTGGCCGCAAATCGCGCTTCGGGAGTCCTGATCACCGCCGGGAGCGTTCTGGACCGTCGGATCGAAGCTGGAATCAGGCGCTGCCGTTTGATGGTGATCCGAGTGAAATTGGCAACCGAAAAAAATGCTGACCGTCCGATCTTAACCGCAATCAACCGCAAGCCGTCCGATCGCGCAATTACTGTTCCCATGGACCGCGTAGACCGGCCGCACCGCACACCGCAACCAATCAACGCTTCTGTCACCGAGTGAAATGACCAGATTGCCCTGTGAGCCGCGATAAAATTTTGTAGACCCTTTAAGGGTCTAGGTCCACCACGTGGCAGGCTCTGATTCGCCGGATTTTGCTGAGCTGGCGGTCCACGCCTGGATCGTAGACCGGCTGATGGCTTCAATGACTGAGTCGGCTTTGATGGCTCGGCTTCGCTTGGTGGCTCGGCTTGGCTTGGTGGCTCGGCTTGCGGAGTCGGCTGAGCCGTTTTCTTTTTTTTATTTAATTTTTATTTATTTTATATTTTTTTAAAAAAAATTCATATCTTTTTCATTTTAGCTCCGTTTTACTTGAAATTTATTTCGTTGTGATCAAAAAAATGAGCTCTTTCTTATTAATAATAAAATTTTATTTTTTAATTTTTATTATTTTTTTTTATTATTTTTTAATTAATTTTTTAATTAATAAAAATATGAATTTTTCAAAAATTATATATAAATTGATTGATAATTCTTAAAAATTAATATAAATTAATTAATAAATTAATACTTTTATTGGTGAATTTACGATGCTTATCACACCCCCCAACTTAAGCTTTGCTCGTCCTCGAGTAAAGAAAGAATTTAGTTTAGATCAATTACCATATTTTGTTGAGATCTTCCTTCACAAAAATAAATCTAGAATTTAAGATCAAAAGTTTAGACAGTATCACTAACTAAGTATTGAGTTTCAGAAGTAAATTTCACAGCAGATTAATTAGAAACTTTCTTAGAGTTCATCTAAAGATTTTCAGCACTTTGTGTCGTGAATACTAACTTAGCATTTGGGTGTTGATTCAAAGGGCAAATGAATCTTCTTTTTATCACCTATTTTGGTTAGTTTTATATACTCCCAAGTTAAGTGCATGAATTAAGGTAGCTTTCACACTGCTTCTTTTTTTTTTTTTTTTTTTTTTTTTTTTTTAAATTGTGCTGAGCATCCTGGCCTTCCCTTCACCATTTGATGTGAACTTTTACATTTAAGGTGCAAAGTTCTAGTTTAGGGCAATCCACATATACTCTATTTTTTGCACTCTTTTTTTTTTTTTTTTTTTTTTTTTTAGAAAGCAGGTAGCTCTTTCCTTAAATTCAAGTTTCTTTAATTGAAGTATATATAAAACTATCAATTTTTAGTGATAATTGAATCCTCAATTTAGCCTTATAATCAAACACCTGCTGTGCTTCATTAGTGTGCATGTGCAAGTAGAAGTGCTGTTAGCCTTTAAATGACCTAAGTAGGTTGCTAATGGTCTGACCAAATAATCTGCTTCTTGACTCGCTACCATTATTAGTTAATACTTTCTAACTTTATTACTTATCCTAGTTTATTTTGCTTAAGATTCTCTTTCCCAAAATATGGTTTGTTCAAAATTTTTATTTTTATTATTATTATTTTTTAATAGTTTTATTATTATTATATATATTATTTATTTATTTAATTAATTTTTTTTTTTAATATTTTATTTATTTATTATTATTATTATTATTATTATTAATTTTTATTTTTATTGATTTATTTATTTATATATATATATATTTGTTTTATTTTTTTTATTATTTATTATTATTATTATTATATTTTTTTTTACTTTTTACCCAACTGAATTGACATTGTCCTCAATAAAAGAGTGTAAATTATGTTTATTTATTTAGCATGGGTCTTGAAGCTTATGATCCTTCTCCCGCTTTTTGGTTCTCCAACTTAGCCTAAAAAAAAAAAAAAAAAAATAAATTAGATTCAAGAAGTATTGGGTTGCCTCCCAATAAGCGCTAAGTTTATTGTCTTCAGCCAGACAAGATGCAGTTTAATTCATTGTGGTTCTATTAATTGCACTTGATCAATATTTCGATGTAATGATATCCCTTCAATATATGGTTTAAGCCTTTGGCCATTTACCTTAAAAAAATTTTTAGTCCTGGGATCATAGAGTTTAATTGCACCATGTGGGAATACATGATTAACTATATAAGGTCCATCCCATCTGGATTTTAGTTTTCCAGGAAATAATCGAAGCCTTGAGTTAAATAACCAGACTTGTTGATTTGGCTCAAAGGATTTTTCTTGAAATATGTTTATCATGGAAGGCTTTCATTTTTTCCTTATAAATTTTTGAATTTTCATAAGCTTCTTGCCTTAATTCTTCTAATTCACTTAATTGTAACATCCGATTGGAACCAGCTTTGTTTAAATTGAAATTTAATTATTTTATTGCCCAATATGCTTTATGTTCAAGTTCTACCGGAAGGTGACATGCTTTTCCATAGATTAATCTATAGGGAGACATTCCAATGGGGAGTTTTATAAGCTGTCCTATAGGCCCATAATGCATCATCCAATCGATCTGACCAATCTTTTCGATCAGGCCTAATAGTCTTTTGTAAGATATTCTTGATTTCCCTATTAGAGACTTCTACCTGACCACTTGTTTGCGGATGGTATGGTGTAGCTATCTTATGTGTCACCCCATATTTTCGTAATAAAGTTCTAAATTGATGATTTGTAAAATGGGTACCCCCGTCACTAATGATAGCACGTGGAAATCCGAACCTGGAAAAGATATTCTTCTGAATAAATTTTAGGACTACTTTATGATCATTGGTTCGAGTTGCTATTGCTTCAATCCATTTAGAAACATAATCAACAGCTACCAAAATGTATTCAAATCCATTGGAAGGTGGAAAAGGTCCCATAAAATCAATTCCCCATACATCAAAAATTTCAACCACTAAAATGGGGTTCAAAGGCATCATGTCTTTCTTTGAAATATTCCCTAAGGCTTGACACTTAAAACACTCCTGACTAAAAGTATGGGCATCCTTAAATAATGTTGGCCAATAAAAACCACTTTGTAACACTTTGGCCGCAGTTTTTCGTCCAGAAAAGTGTCCTCCACAAGCAAGAGTATGACAAAATTGTAAGATACTCCATTGTTCAGATTCAGGAACACATCTACGAATGATTTGATCAGCACAAATTCTAAAAAGCTCAGGATCTTCCCAAAAATAATATTTGATTTGAGCAAAGAATCGATCCTTTTCATTCTTAGACCAGCCATCAGGAATTTGTCCTATGACTAAGTAATTGACAATATTTGCAAACCAAGGAGTCTTTGTATGTGAAACTGTTAACAATTGTTCATCTGGAAAAGATTCTCTGATTGATACAGGTTCATTATCTTTCACTAGGATCCTAGACAGATGGTCTGCTACAACATTTTTAGATCCCTTCTTATCTCGAATTTCAATGTCAAATTCTTGTAACAGTAAAATCCATCTAATTAATCATGGTTTAGCATCTTTCTTTGAGAGCAGGTATCTCAAGGCTGAATGATCCGAGTAAATTATGATTTTTGATCCTAATAAATATGATCTAAACTTTTCTAGGGCAAACACAATGGCTAGCAACTCTTTTTCAGTGGTGGTATAATTCATTTGTGCTTCATTCAGAGTTCTACTAGCATAATAGATCACTACAGGACATTTGTTTACCCTTTGGCCTAGGACAGCTCCTATGGCAAAATCTGAGGCATCGCACATAATTTCAAAAGGTAGTGACCAATTAGGAGGTTGTATGATTGGAGCTTTGGTCACAGCTTCTTTTAAAATTTCATAAGCTTTAAGACAATTTTCATCAAAGTTAAAAGAAACATCCTTAGCAAGGAGATTACACAAAGGACGAGAAATTTTAGAGAACTCTTTGATGAAGCGACGATAGAATCCTACATGACCAAGAAAAGATCGAATTTGTTTGACAGAAGTGGGAGGAGGAAGTTTAGAAATTAGTTCAACTTTAGCTTTATCTACCTCAATCCCTTTCTTGGATACTATATGTCCTAAAACGATCCCTTTTTGAACCATGAAGTGGCTCTTTTCCCAGCTTAACACTAGATTAGCCTCAATACATCGTTTTAATATTTTCTTCAAATTGTTGAGACAACTCTCAAAAGATTCTCCAAAGACCGAAAAGTCATCCATGAATATTTCTAAGAAATCTCCTATCATGTCTGAAAATATTGACATCATGCACCGTTGAAAAGTTGCAGGTGCATTACATAATCCGAATGGCATTCTACGAAAAGCAAAGGTTCCATAAGGACATGTAAAGGTGGTCTTTTCTTGATCTCCTGGGTAGATTGCTACCTGATTGTATCCCGAGTATCCATCTAAAAAGCAAAAGTATTGTTGGCCTGCTAGTCTTTCTAGGATTTGATCGATAAAGGGTAAGGGAAAGTGATCTTTTCGGGTGGTTGTATTGAGTTTTCTATAATCTATGCAGACACGCCACCCAGTGGAAAGTCGTGTTGGTACTAAGTTTCCATGTTCAGTGCGGACAACCGTAAGTCCAGATTTTTTTGGAACAACTTGTGTAGGACTCACCCAGTGGCTGTCAGAGATAGGATAAATAATTCCAGCATCTAACCATTTAATTACTTCTTTCTTGACTACTTCTTGCATGTTAGGATTAAGCCTTCTTTGCATCTCTCGAGTTGGTTTGGCATTATCTTCTGTATAAATATGGTGCATGCATATTGACGGACTAATTCCTTTTAAATCGGCAACGGTCCACCCTATGGCCTCTTTATATGTTTTTAGAATATTTACCAATTGGTTTTCCTGTTCAGTAGTTAAGTTGGAAGCAATTATTACTGGTAGGGTTTTCTTTGATCCTAAAAATACATACTTAAGTGATTCAGGTAAAGGTTTTAGTTCAAGTTGTGGTGGGGCCTGAATTGAAGGACGTATAGTGGTTCAATTTTTCGCTCAGGTAAGGGCTCAATTTTCACTGACCAAGGTAATGAATGTGATGGTTGAGGTAAATTAAGCAGGGTATTTACTTCCTGGGTTTGAGTATCTTCAGTGGGTTCATCATCTTGTAGTAAATCTAAGGAGGAATTAGATTCAACTATTTCATCTATCTGATTGATTACAAAGCAGTCTTCCTCCTCTTGGGTGTACTTTGGGGTATTAAAAACATTAATTCTTACTTTTTGATTCCCAAAAGAAATATCCATAGCTCCCGTTTTACAGTTGATATTGGCATTCGCGGTTGCTAAGAATGGACGTCCTAAAATTATGGGATTTTGGTTCAGCTCTTGGGATGGTTCCATGTCAAGTATGAGAAAGTCTACAGGAAAATAACATTTATCTACTCTAACTAGAACATCCTCAATTAAACCACGCGGTGTTTTTATAGATCTATCAGCTAATTGCAAAATGACTGACGTGGGTTTTAATTCTCCAATCCCAAATTTTTCATAAACCGAGGTTGGAAGGAGGTTTACACTAGCTCCTAAGTCTAGTAATGCTCGGTCAAAGGTTATACCTCCAATAACACATGAAATTAAGGGTGCACCAGGATCTTTCATCTTTTGAGGTATTGGATTTAACAGGACCGCACTTACATCCTCGGATAGCATAACTCTTTTGGTGGTTCGTGGCTCACGCTTTTGGGTACAGAGTTCTTTAAGAAATTTAGCATAGGCTGGAACATGCTGAATTGCATCGATGAGGGGTAAATTAATATGAACTTGTTTAAATAGTTCCATTAGCTCCTTGTTGCGTGTTTCTTGCTTTTTGCGAGAAGAGCCTGCTTCTAAGGCCGAAGGGAACGGGGCTTTGGGTTTATATGTCTCAGCTAATTCATCTGTTCTCTTCTTTTCTTTATCCATCTTATCAGTGTCAGTACCAGTCTTAAGCTCAAGTTCTTCTATATGATTATCCTCTTCTTCAAATTTCTCATCTTGGCTAACATCAGTATTGGCCTCTATCACCTGGTCTTGATATGGGTCCTTAAGAATCCTACCACTTCTAAGTTCAGATATTGCTTTGGCATTTTCTAATTGGGGGTTCTTAGGTGGAATGTTAGATGGATGAGTAAATCCAGGTGGTTGATAGACATTGGATGGATTATTTTTAGGATTTGCAATTGGTTGGCTTGGTAATTGACCCGGTTCTCTCCTCATGCTAGACTCAGCTATTTGTCCTATTTGAGCTTCTAGTCTGGCGATTGATTGTTGTTGGCTTAGAATTAATTGTTGAAGTTGATTGAATTTATCGTCGGCTAGATTGGTCTGTTGAGGAGGTGGGTATGAGGGTTGATTATAATGTAGTGGTTGAGAAGACTGACTAGGCTGACCCTTATTATAGGCATAGTTCTGGTATTGGGGCCTATTTTGATAATTCTGAACTGGTGGGATTTGGGTCTGAGCCTGAGTTTGTTGTGGTTTCCAAGAGAAATTAGGATGGTTTCTCCAACCAGGATTATATGAATTTGAATATGGGTCATTAAGTGGTTTTGAGTAACCTTGAGCAGCTTGGACTTGTTCTTGGATAAGAGGTGGTAATTGTGCAACCGTGGGACATTCACTTACATGATGTGTTGGGCTAGCACAAATAGAGCAAATCACTTGATAATTAGAAGCTGGTGTGTATTGTGCAGGGGATTGTTGACCTAAGTTTAGGAATTGATCTAATTTCTGTGCAATAAGGTCGACTTTATCTAATTTTTGTGCTATTATGTTCAAATCTGCCTTAGAATTGAGTTCCGAAGTTTTGATCTCATAAATTCCTGCCCGTTTTTGTTGAGAAATTGATCTTTCATAAGAAGATAATGAAGCATGGTTAATAGAGTTTTCACTTAAAGTTTCAAACAAGGTATAAGCTTCATCCTCACTTTTGCTCATGAATGCACCTCCACAGGATGCATCAACCATCTGCTTATATTGATCTCCTAAACCTTCATAGAAAGCTTGTACAATTTGCCACTTAGATAGACCATGGTGTGGGCATTTTCTAAGGAGTTCCTTAAGTCTTTCCCATGATTCATGAATTTGTTCCCCTGGAAGCTGAGCAAATCCCGTGATGGCTCGCCTCATGGTATTGGTTCGTCCTATGGGATAAAATTTCTTAAGAAATTCATGTTGCATCTCTGCCCATGTTTGAATTGTTCTTCCTAATGTGCCAAGCCAGTACTTGGCTTTATCTTTTAATGAGAAAGGGAACAAGGTCAGTCTAAGGGCATCATCAGAAAAATTCTGAATTTTTACCGTAGAGCAGATTTCTAAGAACTCATCCAGATGTTTGTAAGGGTCTTCATTGGCATTCCCATAAAAAGATGGGAGCATCTGGATTGTGGTTGACTTAATCTCATAGTGGACTAGCAGGGATATCAGGTATGTGGATGCAAGTCGATGGGTTGTAGGTGGAAGGAATAAAGTATTCCTTCATCTGCCTAGGTGGTTCTTCACGATTTCCAGCCATTTGATTATCTGGTCTTAAATGAATTAGTCTTTCAATTTCAGGATCTGGTTTAACTAGGTCAGGTAAAAGTGATCTTCTACCGTGCATGTACTAGTGCAATTTGATATATGGTTCAAATTTTTTTTTTTTTTTTAAATTATTATTATTATTTTTTTAATTTATTTATTTTTTTAAGAAAAGAAGAGAGAAAGAAAGAAGAGGAAAAATCCTAAAGAATCTTAAATCTGGAGAAGATAGGGAGGAGTTAATTTTTTTATGTTAGATATTATTTGGCAAACAAGTTAGGCAATCAATCCTGACTAAGAGTTATCCTAGATCTAGACAGCTCCTAACTGCCAAGATCACCTTCAAGCCCTCCAAATAGAGGATTAACCAATCAACTGGCCAGGTAAGTGTAAAGTCGGTGGGAGTCCCTCCGTTGCTTGCCTTAGACACCAATTGTGCTTGGCCAGGTAAGCGAACAGAACCAATTAAGTAACCACCTTCTTTCGGGCCCAATCGTCCCTGAACCACTTTCCTAGACACCAGTCAAATTGATTAATCCTAACTTGGTTCAACTCTTAGGATTTCTTGTCCTATTGAGCTCGAATATCCTTAAAGGTTAATGTCTAATTGATTTTAAGATTTAAGGTTTGGGTTAATGCAGGATGCTGGTTGGTTGTTTGTGGGCTAAGGAAGGGTGATCAAATCCCCACCTTATCTTGTTTAATGGGTTGTGCCCTTAATTTGGTTTAATATGAAATATGCAAAAAAAAAAAAATTCCAATCAAAGAGTTCTATGCAATTTAAACTAATTAATTAAATTATAAAAAGGCTTACCTTGACTCCAGCAATCACCAAAAATAAGAATAAAAACTAATATGATGGATGCTCTAAATAATTAGGGTTTCTAATCTTGTGATGAGATTTTTAATTAGGTTTATGTAGGTAATATTTTTAATTAATTTAAAATAAAGCAAATATTAAAAATAAAGAAAGAGATTTAGGGTTTAGGAATGATCTCACCGAATAGGATTGAGAGTTTTGTTCGTGCCCTAATCTTCCTTGTTCCCTTTTTTTTTTTCTTTTCTGCAAAATAAATAAAAAAATAATGAGTAGGCAGTAAAAAAAAAAAATCAAAGAAATAAAGAAATTTTAATTTTTATGCCTCCCCGGCAACGGCGCCAAAAACTTGATAGGGACACGATGCTGTCGTTAAGACACCGTGTTTATCAATTTAAATCCGACTCTTTACTTTTTAAACTAATTAAAAATTATGAAGAAAGTGGTGAGTCGGGTCGAATCCACAGAGAGGCAATGATTTATTTCTAAAATCTTTGATTTTGATTTTTTTTTTTTTTTTAAGAAAAGAAAGCAAAGATTAAAGTCGAAAAATAGATCTATAAATAAAAATAGAATTTAAATTATGCAAAAATAAATTTGATACTAAGATCTACTATTTAGATCTTAGCAACTACTTATAGTAAAATTAAAGAGCAATAAAGAACAAATAATTTAAAGAGCTAGAATTGAAAAGAATAATGAAATTTTCTTTATTAAATTTAAAACTAAGATGCAGAATTTAAATACAAGAAATTAAAAAAAATTCAGAATTTTAATACAAGAAATTAAAGGAAAAAAAAAACTAGACGAAGATCGCAGATCGGTGTAGGCATGAAGATGGCGTAGAAGACCGGCTCTTCTTCTCAGCAGCACCGCAGCTTTGAAGCAACCTTTAATCCCGAGCTTGACTTCCACCCTATACCTTAGCTTCTCTTCCAACCCTCCTCCTTTCTTAGAGGCTTAGGATCCTTTTTATAGAGCTAGAAGAGGTAGATCTTTATTTCTAAAAGCAATATGGGACTAATTCCCTTTGTAATCATAAAAATTTGAATAAAATTTGAATAAAAACAATCCTGTTATGTCTCTGGTAAATCTGGTAAAATCAGGCTATCCGATAGGAATCGAACGGTTCAAAAATCATCAAAATCGGATGCCTATCAGCCCAGATCAGC
Organism: Cocos nucifera; assembly: GCA_006176705.1. NCBI lineage: Eukaryota > Viridiplantae > Streptophyta > Magnoliopsida > Arecales > Arecaceae > Cocos > Cocos nucifera. The sequence continues at coordinate 43,640 of QRFJ01004815.1, read as the reverse complement.
TCGAATTAAATTACTGGCCGTCCGATCGCGCTTGATCGAGGAAATCTGGCCGCAAATCGCGCTTCGGGAGTCCTGATCACTGCCGGGAGCGTTCTGGACCGTCGGATCGAAGCTGGAATCAGGCGCTGCCATTTGATGGTGATCCGAGTGAAGTTGGCAACCGAAAAAAATGCTGACCGTCCGATCTTAACCGCAATCAACCGCAAGCCGTCCGATCGCGCAATTACTGTTCCCATGGACCGCGTAGACCGGCCGCACCGCACACCGCAACCAATCAACGCTTCTGTCACCGAGTGAAATGACCAGATTGCCCTGTGAGCCGCGATAAAATTTTGTAGACCCTTTAAGGGTCTAGGTCCACCACGTGGCAGGCTCTGATTCGCCGGATTTTGCTGAGCTGGCGGTCCACGCCTGGATCGTAGACCGGCTGATGGCTTCAATGACTGAGTCGGCTTTGATGGCTCGGCTTCGCTTGGTGGCTCGGCTTGGCTTGGTGGCTCGGCTTGCGGAGTCGGCTGAGCCGTTTTCTTTTTTTTATTTAATTTTTATTTATTTTATATTTTTTTTTTAAAAATTCATATCTTTTTCATTTTAGCTCCGTTTTACTTGAAATTTATTTCGTTGTGATCAGAAAAATGAGATCTTTCTATTAGTAATAAAATTTTATTTTTTAATTTTTATTATTTTTTTTTATTATTATTTTTTAATTAATTTTTTAATTAATAAAAATATGAATTTTTCAAAAATTATATATAAATTGATTGATAATTCTTAAAAATTAATATAAATTAATTAATAAATTAATACTTTTATTGGTGAATTTACGATGCTTATCAAAAGCCAAAATCATGATAAGGGCTGATTGAAGGTCTTCGAAAGGCTGTGGTCAAGGTTCTATTTTCAGTCGAGCTTGAGTTCATCAAGGGATAGAAGCCAAAATCATGATGAGGGCTGATTGAAGGTCTTCGACAGGCTGTGGGCGAGATCCTATTTTTGGTCGAACTTGAGTTCATCAAGGGATAGAAGCCAATCACAATGTAGGCTGAATTGAAGGTCTTCAAAGAATTGAGGATGAGGTCCTTAGTCAGGCCAAACTTGAGCTCATCAAGAGGCTGAAATCTCCACTCATGGCTCCAGGTTATCAACTCACTCTCCCCACATGCCATGAGGGGATAATTACTGACATGATTTTAGAGAATATTTTAGTGGCCAAACAAAATATCTCTAACAACCCACTATTCCCCCATGACTAACAACTCACAATCCATCCTAACAAACTCTGGATCCTTCTATAAAAGAAGAAAAAAGTGGGATCCCAAGGTACGTAATTCTTCTCTCCCAAATGCTCATCTTTTTTTCTTTGTTGAACGAAAAACTGACTTGAGCGTTGGAGGGTTCCCGCCCGAAGCAACTCCAGTCGGAGACTTCTCTTGCAGGTATGGCCATGCCTCTAAACCATCATCGATGACTTGCCGCCATCACACAACTCCAGCCAACCCGACCCCGAGGTAGATTTCCATATCAACAGATATCAATAAGGGAGCCTTATGTATGCCATGCTACATGACCTAATATCATCCATACTATGAGTGTCACAAGCAGGTATTAATCAAATCTAGATGAGAGCATTGGACTTCTATAAAATATATTCTTAAGTACTTAAGAAGAACTAAGAATATATTTTTGATCTTTGGTAATGGAGAACTTCAGGTCCAAGGTGAAGAAAAGTCAGTATTTTTCACCACAAGATTGATCTGATCTGATCTGATCTATAAAAAATTTAAAAAAAAATTATAAAAATTTTTGGTTAGATCTAAAAGTTTTTTGATCTGATTCTAATAACCTGACATTAAAATTAAAAATTAAAATAAAATAAAAATATTAGATGTTACCTGTTCAGGGTAGACTATTACCCTGATGATAATCTATGCAAGTCTGAGGTCCTGGATCAAGCCACGCACATGCCTGACCTCTACCAGAGTCCACTTAAGCTAGATCTAGATTCACTCTCTTTTTTAATTTGATCTTAATAAATTAGATCTAAATCTAATTTGTGGAGCCTTCAAACAAACTTTGAAGGAAGCACCCTATCTCTTGATCTGAATCACCTTGTCTCGATCTTTTCTTCAGCTTTCTTCAACTTTTGATGACTGAAACTCCACCAAATATGGTATGGACATGGAGAAGATAGGGAGGATCTTTAGAGGTGGTGTGGAGAAGGATTTTGTTATGAGCTCAAAAGTGGCACTCTCAAGTCTTGGAAATACGAGAAAATTGGTCATGAAAAAATGGGAGCATGCAGGAAGAAAAATTAGCATGGATAGCAAAGTTCAGAAACTAAGCTAGCTCATCCTGAGACTGAGCAGGCTCACCAATTGGCTAAGTTAGAAACTGGGTCAGCTCAGTCTTGGATTGAGTCGGTTATGTCTCAGAGAAAAATCTAGATAAAAAGCAGCATTTTTGGACTATTGGCACGATACATAACTGAGTCAGCTCAGTCTCGGACTGAGCCGACCCAATCACAGGTTAGCTAGCTTAGTTTGAAATTAGGCTGGCTCAATTTTTGCAGGTTTATTTTCTGTACGTGGGATGTTTGGATTTTGGAGAGTTTTTCTATGAGCTTGGAGCTTGCCCTTTGTAAAGTATAAATACTGAAAATAGGTCAAGGTTATATATGATGCTGAATTCATTGAATAAAGCTCTTTTCTTCTAAAAAACTCTTGTGCTCTCTTTCTCTTTTTTCTCTTGAATCCATTATTTTGCTTTTGCGTTGATCCTAGAAAATTAATCCTTGTTGCTTGGCTAATCATCAGTGGCCACGTTGGTCCAAGAGAGGATAGTTTATTCCAACAATTGGTATCAGAGTGGTGTTGCGTAGAAGGAAGGAAGACACTTAGGGTTACTACATTCAGGATCTGTTGCATCAGGTTTTACCTAAAATCTTCTTATTTCTTTATTATTTATCTCATGATCAAGGTAGAGATTGGTTACATGGAGGGACGGTGATACAGACGGTTGAAAAGAGGATCTAGGATGTTTAGATCTTCTTTTAAGGATAGTGTTATTGGTGTGTGATCAAAGAAGGGTGTTAGGGATTTGTTCTTGACTTATTTGAAGTCTTGGGATCCAGTAGATTCAAGATGAATTTTGAGAAGTTCGATGGCAAGGGGAACTTTTGTTAGATATATGTGCCCTAGAAGCCAGAATTGGCTGACACTTGTAATACACTTCTAGGGGCAAAATTATAATTTTGACTATAATTAATGAAATGGGTTATTTTCTATCACAACTGTGTATTTAGTGTCTGTGATACATCCTTTGAGTTAATGGTAATGATAATTCATATTTTCAAGAGTTGAAAATTTAAGACATGAATAATCATTATTAACTCATAAACAGCTCCCGACCATAGGATCATCATGAGGATGATGATTGATCCGAAAGGTTGGTGTACGATCGCTTCTCTTTAGTAGATGAGTCTTGAGTCTACGGTGTGGAGACACCGGAGCGAGAGTACAGGTACTCGTTAGAGAACGAGGGCACTGAGCGTGACCACCTCGAGTAGTCATTAGGAAGTCTACCTTCTCGTCAATGACTGACTCGATGCTGCAGTAGTGTGTCTGGTTCTTTGACCTGAGATGCATCGGCAGTTCACCTTGAGGGTGTTATAGTTTGACTACACCATTACTCGGTCTCCTAGCCATATGGAACCCTGAGGTGTATGTTGGCTATAGCATGTTCATTGTAGGAACTGGATTGCATCAAGATGGGATCTATCTACCTCGGTGGTAGAGGAGCAGCCCTATGATAATCATGAGAATCAAGTCCCTGAAGCCCATGGCCATGGCAGAGTGAAATAATAGAGAAGAGTTTCTATTTAGATTTTCACATTGGACTCGAATCGAATGATTACATCATATGACAGAGACTAGGGTTTGACGAGTTCACCTTAACCCTAATCTGATCGGGGCTCAAGATCACACACTGAATCAGCTGCACAGGTAGCAAGAGGTTGCACCAAGAGGTTCGCATTCAGCTCTGATGGGTTGCCACCATATACTGCTAGGTGTCACTGGTGGATTTTGGGAGCAATTAGAATGATTTAGATGATCGATCATTCTAGCTGTTCGAATCAGAAGAGTTCTGATCCATCGAAAGGAGTTTCGATGATGTCTATGATAGAGATCATGACATATCCCATTACCATACAGAACTGAACCTAACTGGGTCACACAAACAAGGGTTTGAATCTGGTGATCATCAATTGAACTGATCTAGTTCAATTGATCTGAATGAGATTCAATTAGGTTCAAGGAAATCGTGCTAGCACTCGATTGAACCTAACGTTCTTCTTTTACTATCATAAATAAGTTGTCCTGACTGAGCCAAAGGAGTTTGTGCTCAATCAGAGGCCTTCATATGGTCTGACTGGAGGTTGTCCAAGTCAGAATAGGTTGTCTTATTTGTAAGACATTACCTGCCATTTTTGGTCACCTGCCATTTCTTGTTCTTTGACTTTGGTCAAAAGTCTACCTTTGACTGGTCAAACGTTGACCATTGACCCTTTGACTTTTGACCACATGTCATGCACCTATTGGAGAGCTGGTGGGGGCCTGTCCCCCTGCCAGAACCTGGCAAGGAGAAGGGCGCACGCCAAGGGTGGCGTGAGCCCAAGTAGGAGGCGCCTAGGAGTCCTTGTTGGACAAGGACTCCACCTCCCTTTTGGATTCCAATCAGAGTTCTACTAAGAATCCAGTTTGACTGGTCTTAGGCGCCCTCTAAGGAGGAATCCAGGGGTCTCTATTCCAACCAATCAGATTTAGATCTGATTTCACAAAGGGTTGTGATTGGTTGAGAGGAAGAGGAGTTGGATCACAAGAGGTCTATAAATAAGACCCTGCGCCCAACCCTAATTCTAATGAAATTAGACACGCCCCAAGGCTGCCTCTCCCCTCCTTCTCCATGCCATAGTCTCTTCTCCCCTTGCTCTCCACGTCCAAAAAGAGTTTTGGACTTAGGTTGGTGCGATTCAGATCAAGGAAAGGCGATCAAAAGCAAGAAGGCTGCGCTGCTGCAAAAGGACGACTGCAGATCTTCAAAAGAGTTTTGAAGATCCTCCAGATCAGATCCAGATCTGATTTTTGGAGGTGTGATAGAGAAGAAGAGGATCTCCAGATCCAACCCGAGTGGATACCGGTAGAGGCCAGGCGCTTGCGTGGCTAAGATCCAGAACCTTCCGCTGCAATCAGGATCATCTACAGGGTAATAGGATTACCCAAATCAGGTAAATTAAATTTGATTTAATTTATCTTATTTTATTTTATTTATTAAAATAATAAGAATCAGATCTGAAACATATCAAGATCTGATTGAGATCAAGAGAAAATTTTTGAAATATATCTCTTGATCTAATCAGATCTGGACGAACCTGGACCGGGAAATCAGGATTTCCCTTCAACTGGTATCAGAGCCATGGTTCTAAATTGTTTAGATCTGATTTTAATTTTATTTTAATTAGAAAATAAAGTGATTTCAGATGTCACATGAGATGTGATCAGATCTGAAATCAGAAAAATTAAAATTAAATGATTTGGATCTAAGAACATGAAGATATGCATGACTAGTTCTAGAATAGAATAGTTCTATAGAATAGTTTTGCATGTCTTTGATTTAATCTGATTAAATCATATTTTAGATCTTCTTATTTACTATTTTCTGATATTATAAGTGTTATAATAACATCTGATAAACAGCAAATAAAAATTATTTAATTTTAAATATCATATGAGATATGATTGATGCATGTCTAGACTAGTTGTAGAATAGTTCTACATAATTGTCTAGATTAGAATTTATTTTGATTAGATCAATTTAAATCTAATTTTTTAGATTATTATGAGATAATTTAGATCTGAAAAATATGCATGATTTGATACATGAGATGTATGCAAAATATGCCATGATTAGATCTAAATTTGTATATGAGATATATGATATAGATCTGATAACTGTTTTGTAGTATTTACATGTTCCTGATTAAGGCGTTCCTCTTGGCCGTCCGGTCATAAGAACGAAGAAGGGTTTAAAGGCCCTCTCTTCCCATTCGATGGGGTGTTCTTATGACGTGTAGGGGTGCTGCGTGTTCGTCCTTAATCAGAAACCCAAAACTTACTTTCTGCAAAACCCTAGATCCTGAAACCCTAGGATTTATTGTGCATATTTTGTTTATGAACCCAACTTAATTAAGAATTAAGTTTATGGAATATTAATTAGGTCTAAAATTGAGAATTTCAGATCTAAGACATATTCATAATACTGGGTTCGGGCTTGGGTAGCTCAATTAGGTCTAAGCGGTTGATCAAACCGAATCAAGAGTTGGTTAGATGGGATCAACAATGCTTAAATTGACCAGCCTAATAGGATTAAGTCTGGGTCAAGATCGAGTCACGATCAAGCAAGACCTAATTAGGCTCAGAGGTTAGAGTCTGGATTGTAGGCTAACCCAATTGGTTCTGACTCAACAATTTGGTGTCTAAGGTAAGTTTGGCACAGACGACCGACTGGTTTTTAATTGGAAGCTACTCGACCTGAATGCGTTCTTGTGCGAGTTAACGGCATATTCCTTCCACCGGTCTCACTTACCTGGCCATATCTGTTGACACAGTTCTGATCTGAGGTGGTCAATAATCCGAGCTGACCCATGCCACTAGGTTAGTCATAATTGTTATGACTAAGCCAAGTCTAGTTTAATGAGACCTGAATCAATTCTCCCTAAGAAAAGATTAAGTCCGAGGTCTTCCACCATTGTAGACGTGCGGGCCCTTCCCGGGGTTGATTGTTCTCGGCTGGATACAGTGGCTCAGTTGCACCGGGAAGATGCAACCATGTCTATTAGGCATTGGATGCTATGGGCTGGAGGATGAGTTGGGCTCAATATTCCGGATACGGTGAGAGACCCAATTAGGAACCCAGTCTATGCAAATGGTGGGTCTGACTTAACTAAGGAGTGGATCAATATTCCGGATACGGTGAGATTCATGAATTAGAGACCAAGTTTGGGTGCACCATGATTAGAGAATCATTGAACAAGAGTTGTTCACTCATTGGCTAACCCATCACCAATAACTGTTAGGTGAGGTGATGAGTCAGTTGGTGAGACCGCACCACCCACTAGAAATCATCAATCGCGGAGATTTTCGCATCTCTACAGAGGGAGTGTAGGGATCCGAGAAAATAGTGGGAGCTAATTTGTTTAAAAATAAAATCCCTAAACAAATTGGTCAAGTCAAAATTACAAGTATCTAACTAGAATCTTTGACTCTCTACAGGAAAATGTCTGCGTCCAACCCACTGGCACGTATCCTAGACACACATAGACTGACTGGACCCAATTATAAAGATTGGCTCAGGAACTACAAAATTATTTTGGGTTCAGAGAAGTTAACACATGTTTTGGACCAGGACCCTCCCACCTTACCAGCTCGTCCATCCACTGAACAGAGAGCGTCTCTGGAAAAATGGATTGACGAAGACAATAAGGCCAGATACTACATGTTGGGCTCGATGTCTGATGAGCTCCAGCGCCAACATGAAGATATCGGGACTGCTCGCCAAATGTTGGCTCACCTGCAGGAGATGTTTGGTGAACAGAGTCGCGCAGCCAAATATCAAGTCACGAAATGACTTTTTAAGGCTAAGATGCGTGATGGGCAGTCAGTCCAAGATCACTGTCTGACAATGATCAAGGACATGGAAGAGCTTGAGAAGCTCGGTGTGAAGTTGGACTTGGACTTGCAGAATGATATTATTCTGCAATCCTTGACTGATGCATATGGGCAATTCATCATGAATTACCACATGCATAAACTTCAAAATTCCTTGGCCGAGTTGATGAATATGCTGGTTACCGCTGAGCTTTCTATGAAAGGTTCTAAAGGCTCAGTTCTTGCTATGGAACGGACTTCTTCCAAAAGAAAGTCTTATGGAAAGAAAAAGAAGTCTGTGAAAAAGCAAAAGGTAGAAGGATCAAAGAAGAAGAAGGCAGAACCGAAGAAGAAGGTCGATGGCAAAGGAAAGTGTTTCCATTGCAACAGCGACGGCCATTGGAAGCGGAACTGCCCTACTTACCTGGCCACCCTGAAGAACAAGAAGGAAGGTCCTTCTGGAGGTATGCTCGTTATTGAGTCTAACCTTACGGTTTCTTCTGCATCCAGTTGGGTGCTTGACTCTGGTTCTAGTGCTCATCTGTGCACTTCTATGCAGGGTCTTGAGGATAGCAGGAGGCTGAGGGATGGAGACATGATCCTACGCATCGGTAATGGAGCAAGAGTTGCTGCAGTAGCCGTGGGAACATACCCTCTGCGATTACCATCTGGTTTAGACTTAGCTTTAAAAGACTGTTATTATGTGCCTGCAGCTAGCAGGAATTTGATTTCTGTTTCATGCTTAGCACAAGAAGGTTATGTGATCACCTTCTTTAAGGACCATTGTAACATTCTTTATGAAAGAAATAAAATTGCAAATGGTTTTCTTGTTAATGGTCTTTATCAGTTGCATATTGATGTACCTATTTTAACTATCGAGCAAAACGTGAATGCCAAACGACCTAGGGATAGTCCAAATGATAGATATCTATGGCACCTGAGATTAGGTCATATAGCAGAAGATAGGATTAACAAATTGGAGAAAAATGGGCTATTGAGTCCATTGACTTTTGAGTCATATCCAACTTGTGAATCTTGTCTTCAAGGCAAAATGACTAAACTCCCTTTTGTTGGACATGGGGAGAGGGCCACAGATCTCCTTGCCCTAGTACATACTGATGTGTGCGGCCCATTTCGATGTGCCGGCTAGAGGCAATTTTGTCTACTTCATTACCTTTACCGATGATCTGTCTAGGTATGGGTATGTGTATCTTATGAGACACAAGTCTGAAGCCTTTGAAAAGTTCAAAGAATTCAGACATGAAGTAGAAAAACAAACTGGAAAACCCATTAAGGTTCTTCGATCAGATCGAGGAGGTGAATACCTTAGCCGGGAATTCCTAGACTATCTTAAGAAAAATGGCATAGTCTCTCAATGGACTCCACCAGGAATACCTCAACTCAACGGGATTTCAGAACGGAGAAATCGGACTCTATTGGATATGGTTCGATCCATGATGAGCTTCACAGACCTCCCAGATTTTCTTTGGGGACATTCATTATTAACTTCAATCTATTTACTGAATAGGGATTCCCTCTAAAATCGTTCCTACCACACCGTATGAGATATGGCACGGTAAGAAACCAAGTCTGAGTCATCTCAGAATTTGGGGTTGTCCGGCTCATGTCAAAAGACAACAAGCGGACAAGTTAGAGTTTAGGTCCTTTAGAGCTCGATTCATAGGATATCCTAAAGAGTCATTAGGATACTATTTCTACATTCCAGAAGACCACAATGTGATTGTGAGTCGACATGCCATATTTCTTGAAAAATAGTTTATTCAAGATAGCGGCATTGGAAAGCAGATTAAGCTTGATGAGAAAGTCTCACAAGCAGAACGAGCTAAGGACCAAGTGGAACCAAATCAGGTTGAGCCAATAAGAACACTACCTCCTCCACCTCGTAGATCGGAAAGAGTTTTCCGTCCCCCTGAAAGATACTTAGGTATTATTTCAGAGGACAGTAGAGAAAATGTTCCTCATAGGTAATGGTGCTCATGGGAGATGATCCCAAAACCTACAATGAGGCGATATCAGATATCGACTCCGAGAAATGGCTTGAGGCAATGAAGTCAGAGATCGACTCGATGCACTCAAACCAAGTCTGGACCTTGGTAGATCCACCAGAAGGTATAGTACCTATTGGGTGTAAATGGATCTTCAAGAGAAAGATTGGTGCAGATGGGAATGTGGAGACATTCAAGGCTAGACTGGTGGCAAAAGGTTATAGTCAACGCGAAGGCATTGACTATCAGGATACCTTTTCCCTGGTAGCTATGCTAAAATCCATCCGCACATTGCTTGCCGTTGCAGCCTATTTCGATTATGAAATATGGCAAATGGACGTGAAAACGGCATTCCTAAATGGATATCTTGAGGAAGATATCTATATGGAACAGCCGCTAGGTTTCACATCCAGTGATACTGATCACAAGGTTTGCAAGCTGCAAAGGTCCATATATGGACTTAAGCAAGCATCTCGGAGCTGGAACACTCGTTTCAATGATGTGATCAAAAATGTTTGGTTTCATCAAAAACGAAGAGGAACCATGTGTTTTCAAAAGGGTCAGTGGGAGCGCTGTTGTCTTCCTCGTATTGTACGTGGATGACATCCTCCTTATTGGGAATGATATTCCCATGTTGACATCAGTCAAGATGTGGTTGTCTAAGAAATTCTCCATGAAAGACCTAGGTGAAGCATCCTTTATTCTAGGAATTAAGGTCTATAGGGATAGACCGAATAGGATGCTAGGACTTTCACAGAAAATGTACATAGAGGAAGTACTAAAGAGGTTTAGTATGGAAAACTCTAAGAGGGGATTAATACCCTTCAGACATGGTATTCATCTTTCCAAGAAGATGTGCCCCAGCACACCTGAGGAAATAGAACGCATGAGCAAGATCCCTTATGCTTCTGCAATAGGGAGCCTCATGTATGCCATGCTATGTACACGACCTGATATAGCCCATGCTGTGAGTGTCACAAGCAGATATCAGTCAAATCCAGGTGAAGAACACTAGACTTCTATGAAATGTATCCTTAAGTACTTGAGAAGAACTAAGGATATGATGTTGGTCTTTGGTAACGGAGAACTCCAAGTTCAAGGATACACAGACTCGGACTTCATGTCTGATATAGATGATCGAAAGTCGACATCTGGAAGTCTGTTTATGTGCAATGGTGGAGCTGTCAGCTGGAAGAGTTCCAAGCAAACTATGATAGCAGATTCCACCATGGAAGCAGAATATATAGCTGCATCAGAGGCTGCAAAGGAAGCATTCTGGTACAAGAAGTTTGCTGCAGAAATTGGAGTAATGCCATCAGATGCCATTTCTCTTTACTGCGACAATAATGGCGCCATAGCCCTTGCTAAGGAGCCGAGGTCTCACCAGAAGTCCAAGCACATTGAGCGGCGATATCATCTCATCCGCGATTACCTTGAGAAAGGTTACGTTGAGGTCAAGAGAGTCAACTCCACAGATAATGTGGCAGACCCACTTACAAAGCCGTTGGGCCAGCAGAAGATCGAAGCCCACCTTGAGAAGATGGGACTTAGACTTGTAGCCAATTGGCTTTAGGACAAGTGGGAGATTGTTAGATATATGTGCCCTAGAAGCCAGAATTGGCTGACACTTGTAATACACTTCTAGGGGCAAAATTATAATTTTGACTATAATTAATGAAATGGGTTATTTTCTATCACATATGTGTATTTAGTGTCTGTGATACATCCTTTGAGTTAATGGTAATGATAATTCATATTTTCAAGAGTTGAAAATTTAAGACATGAATAATCATTATTAACTCATAAACAGCTCCCGACCATAGGATCATCACGAGGATGGTGATTGATCCGGAAGGTTGGTGTACGATCGCTTCTCTTTAGTAGATGAGTCTTGAGTCTACGGTGTGGAGACACCGGAGCGAGAGTACAGGTACTCGTTAGAGAACGAGGGCACTGAGCGTGACCACCTCGAGTAGTCATTAGGAAGTCTACCTTCTCGTCAATGACTGACTCGATGCTGCAGTAGTGTGTCTGGTTCTTTGACCTGAGATGCATCGGACAGTTCACCTTGAGGGTGTTATAGTTTGACTACACCATTACTCGGTCTCCTAGCCATATGGAACCCTGAGGTGTATGTTGGCTATAGCATGTTCATTGTAGGAACTGGATTGCATCAAGATGGGATCTATCTACCTCGGTGGTAGAGGAGCAGCCCTATGATGATCATGAGAATCAAGTCCTGAAGCCCATGGCCATGGCAGAGTGAAATAATAGAAAGAGTTTCTATTTAGATTTTCACATTGGACTCGAATCGAATGATTACATCATATGACAGAGACTAGGGTTTGACGAGTTTCACCTTAACCCTAATCTGATCGGGGCTCAAGATAGAAGAACTGAATCACACAGGTAGCTGCACCAAGAGGTTCGCATTCAGCTCTGATGGGTTGCCACCATATACTGCTAGGTGTCACTGGTGGATTTTGGGAGCAATTAGAATGATTTAGATGATCGATCATTCTAGCTGTTCGAATCAGAAGAGTTCTGATCCATCGAAAGGAGTTTCGATGATGTCTATGATAGAGATCATGACATATCCCATTACCATACAGAACTGAACCTAACTGGGTCACACAAACAAGGGTTTGAATCTGGTGATCATCAATTGAACTGATCTAGTTCAATTGATCTGAATGAGATTCAATTAGGTTCAAGGAAATCGTGCTAGCACTCGATTGAACCTAACGTTCTTCTTTTACTATCATAAATAAGTTGTCCTGACTGAGCCAAAGGAGTTTGTGCTCAATCAGAGGCCTTCATATGGTCTGACTGGAGGTTGTCCAAGTCAGAATAGGTTGTCTTATTTGTAAGACATTACCTGCCATTTTTGGTCACCTGCCATTTCTTGTTCTTTGACTTTGGTCAAAAGTCTACCTTTGACTGGTCAAACGTTGACCATTGACCCTTTGACTTTTGACCACATGTCATGCACCTATTGGAGAGCTGGTGGGGGCCTGTCCCCCTGCCAGAACCTGGCAAGGAGAAGGGCGCACGCCAAGGGTGGCGTGAGCCCAAGTAGGAGGCGCCTAGGAGTCCTTGTTGGACAAGGACTCCACCTCCCTTTTGGATTCCAATCAGAGTTCTACTAAGAATCCAGTTTGACTGGTCTTAGGCACCCTCTAAGGAGGAATCCAGGGGTCTCTATTCCAACCAATCAGATTTAGATCTGATTTCACAAAGGGTTGTGATTGGTTGAGAGGAAGAGGAGTTGGATCACAAGAGGTCTATAAATAAGACCCTGCGCCCAACCCTAATTCTAATGAAATTAGACACGCCCCAAGGCTGCCTCTCCCCTCCTTCTCCATGCCATAGTCTCTTCTCCCCTTGCTCTCCACGTCCAAAAGAGTTTTGGACTTAGGTTGGTGCGATTCAGATCAAGGAAAGGCGATCAAAAGCAAGAAGGCTGCGCTGCTGCAAAAGGACGACTGCAGATCTTCAAAAGAGTTTTGAAGATCCTCCAGATCAGATCCAGATCTGATTTTTGGAGGTGTGATAGAGAAGAAGAGGATCTCCAGATCCAACCCGAGTGGATACCGGTAGAGGCTAGGTGCTTGCGTGGCTAAGATCTAGAACCTTCCGCTGCAATCAGGATCATCTATAGGATATTAGGATTACCCAAATCAGGTAAATTAAATTTGATTTAATTTATCTTATTTTATTTTATTTATTAAAATAATAAGAATCAGATCTAAAACATATCAAGATCTGATTGAGATCAAGAGAAAATTTTTGAAATATATCTCTTGATCTAATCAGATCTGGACGAACCTGGACCGGGAAATCAGGATTTCCCTTCAACTTTACCCTATGGCAGCAAAGGGTAAAGGACTTGTTGGTTCAGCAGAGGATCTACAAGATCTTGACAAGAGAAAGATCGAAAAAGATCAGTGCTGAGGATTAAAATGTGTTGGAGGAAATTACTTTTAGCATAATTCGGATGTGCTTGGCCAATTGAGTTTTGCCCGAGGTTTGCACAAAGACTACGAAAAGGGGCTCTACTGAAAAATACATACATGGGGAAGAACATGATGAACAAGTTATGGTTGAAGAAATAGCTATATAGTTTGAGGATGCCCGAAGGTGGAGATCTTGTTGCACATATCCAAAGGTTTAATCAGGTGTGTTCTAAGGTGATGAGTTTAGATATGAAGATCGATGAGGAGGATTGAGCGTTGCTGCTATTATGTTCTCTCCTAGGTTTGTATGATGGTCTCATAATAATTTTAGTTTATGAAAAGGAGATCCTAAACTATGAAGAGATTGTTGGTATGCTTAGATCAAATAAGCTAAGAGAGAAGATCTGCAAGGAAGACCCTAAGTCTGAGATCTTGACCGTGAATGAAAGATAGAAAAGATCAGAGGAGAAGGCAAGAGAAAAATCCAAGGATAGATCAAAGTCTCGAGATCGGAGGAAGACATTGAAATGTTATAAATATCATCAGCCTAGATATTTGAGGAGAGATTGTCCCCTTTCAAGATCAAAAAAAGGGAAGGCCAATAAGGAAGATGATATAGTTTCTGTGAGCAGTGGAGAAGATCTATTAGTTATTTCAGATGGATTCATAGAGTGTGATGCTATATGGATATTAGATTCAGCATGCTCGCATACTATACTTCTCATCAGGAGTGGTTTGCTATCTACCAAAAAACCAATGGTGGAAGTGTCAGTCTTGGAGATGATCATCCATGCAAAGTAGCTAGAGTTGGCTCTATCAGGATAGAGTGTACAATGTGGATTATTCGTACATTATCAAATTTCAGGATGTATTTGAGTTGAAAAGAATTTGATTTTTAGGTATTGAGGAGCTAGGATTCATGTTTAGAAGCCAGGCTAGGATGTTGAATGTCATAAAATTTGTAAAGAAAGCTATTTGGTGATGATTGAGACGAGATAAAGAAACTGAGAAACAATCTTTAGACAGTCATAAAGCTCAATGAGAATGATAGTGCAGAGGTGCTCAACGAGCACGCACAGGAGGAGCAAGATTTTTATCGGCGTGGCACTATCGGATTGGATATATTAAGTGACGAACACAGTGGGTCACTGAACTTAGCGAAAAAAGAGGTATAATCCCAGTTAAGTAAAGAAGAGAATAAATTTGTGTGAGCCCGCTTCGTATCTTTGGCAGAATAGCTTAGGATAACATTTGAGCTCACCAATTACCAGCGTGAGTGCAGTGCTGGAATTTAGTTGCACTCGGATGTGTGGAGATAGTGCTATATAGCTAGTGGGACAGATAATTTTTATCATCTTCATTGGTGATTTCTTAAGAAGGTGATGAGTTTTTATCTGATCAGAGAAAAAATTCCAGATGTGTTTGCCTGTTTAAGCCACTAGATAGACTGAACAAGTAGGAAAAATCAGGGAGACGACTGAGTGTCTGGTTGGCAATGGAGGGAGAGTATACTAGCCTGGGTTTTAGGCGGTTACTTTGGGAAGAAATGTGTCATCAACAACGCTTACATGCCGGTGAAGGTGACTCTCCGTAGAAATGGTTCATGAGAGAGAATAAGAAACCGGACACTTGTTGAGAAGGCATGGAGTTTGAGGCTGCGGACATCACTTCTCAAAATCTTTTTGGGAGATGATGCCTTAACTTTTCTTATAATTTCTTATGAATAGGTCCCTACACATATTTAAGTTGAACGAATGAGATTCCAGAGGGAGATTGGAGTGGAAAAGAAGGTGAGCTGGCTGCCTGAAGGTCTTTGGTTGTCCAACCTCTGCACAGTGGAGGCAACCGAGGAGCAAATTGACTTGAAATCTTAAAAGATGAACATTCAAGAGGATCATCTACAAGGTACATAGTCCAGGGCACCTGCTGTAGAACTCTAAGGCACAAAAATCAAGTGATCGCAGGGACCAAGACTTACCTCTTTGTATAGAAAGAGATCTTTGAGAAGGCTTGGGATAGATGGGAACTGTGGATTATAAAGCAAATGTAACACTAGTGCTCCTGTCTGAGATAGAAAGATGATATTGCAGTCGAATCCATGATTAGAGTGTCCTATTGAGGTTGGACTAGTAGTGAAGAAAAGATACTTAGACAAAGATCGGCATGAAAGGTGCCAGCAGTCAGATAAGATTTCTTGCAGGATCAGCCACAGATATCAGACAAAGATGTGTAGGTGGAAGGTGCTTTGTTCAAATCCCAGGCATACTATCAAGAGATCCAGTTAGATTATGGTATTGATGAGGTTATCTCCTATGAACACTCGATGATATGGAGATTAGAAAATTATGCAAAGGACTATGGAGAGTGACGATCATGATCATGAATACGGCCATGATGGAGTGAGATAATTCTTGAAAACGAATTAGATCATGGAGCTCGGATGGACTATTCAAAGGTGCTTGATATTGGCTAAAATGGGTTTACCAAAGCAAGAGACCTTTAAAACAAGGTTGGGTAAATTCAAGCAAGATACTAGAGGATCCTCAAAAGGAAAGGGATTGATAACAAAAATTTTTTCCTATGGTTGCGGCAACATCTATTCGGATTTTGCATTACTGGTACACAGTACAGACATAGGTTGGAATTAATGGTATGTGAAGACAGCCGTCTGGTCATGGCACATTGGAGGAAGGATCTACATAAACGCAAGCCAGATAGTTTCATGGAGGAAAAAACTGAACAGGAAAGAAAGAACGGGTGTTACTTAGAAAAATCTTGTACGACTTGAAACAGTTCCCTCATCAATGGTACCGAAGATTTTTGATAGTTTTGTTTTTGAGCTTTGGGATTTCAGTAGATGTGAACCAATTGCTGTATT
>QRFJ01004815.1:0-27072 GCA_006176705.1 Cocos nucifera | reverse complement strand
TCGAGCTGATCTGGGCTGATAGGCATCGATTTGATGATTTTTGAACCGTTCGATTTTATCGGATAGCCTGATTTTACCAGATTTACCAGAGACGTAACAGGAGTTTTTTATTCAAATTTTATTCAAATTTTTACGATTACAAAGGAAATTAGTCCCATATTGCTTTTAGAAATAAGATCTACCTCTTCTAGCTCTATAAAAAGAACCTAAGCCTCTAAGAAAAGAAGTTGGAAGAGAAGCTAAGGTATAGGGTGAAGTCAAGCTCGAGATTAAAGGTTGCTTCAAAGCTGCGGTGCTACTGAGAAGAAGAGCTGTCTTCTACGCCATCTTCATGCCTACGCCGATCTGCGATCTCGTCTAGTTTTTTTTTCCTTTAATTTCTTGTATTAAAATTCTAAATTTTTTTTTAATTTCTTGTATTTAAATTCTGCATCTTAGTTTTAAATTTAATAAAGAAAATTTCATTATTCTTTTTAATTCTAGCTCTTTAAATTATTTGTTCTTTATTGCTCTTTAATTTTACTATAAGTAGTTGCTAAGATCTAAATAGTAGATCTTAGTATCAAATTTATTTTTGCATAATTTAAATTCTATTTTTATTTATAGATCTATTTTTCGACTTTAATCTTTGCTTTCTTTTCTTAAAAAAAAAAAAAAAATCAAAATCAAAGATTTTAGAAATAAATCATTGCCTCTCTGTGGATTCGACCCGACTCACCACTTTCTTCATAATTTTTAATTAGTTTAAAAAGTAAAGAGTCGGATTTAAATTGATAAACACGGTGTCTTAACGACAGCATCGTGTCCCTATCAGCTTTTATCTCTTGATAAACTCAAGTTCGATCGAAAATAGGACCTCAGCCATAGCCTTCGGAAGACCTTCAATTAGCCCTCATCATGATTTTGGCTTCTATCTCTTGATGAATTCAAGCTCGATTGGAAATAGAACCTCGGCCATAGCCTTTCGCAGATCTTCAATCAGCCCTTATCATTTTTGGCTTCTATTTCTTGATGAACTCAAGTTTGGTCAAAAATAAGACCTCAGCCATAGCCTTCCAAAGACCTTCAATCAGCCCTCATCATGATTTTGGCTTCTATCTCTTGATGAACTCAAGCTCGATCGAAAATAAGACCTCGACCATAGCCTTTCGACGATCTTCAATTAGCCCTTATCGTGATTTTGGCTTCTATTCTTGATGAACTCAAGTTCGATCAGAAATAGAACCTCGACCATAGCCTTCTGAAGACCTTCAATCAGCCCTCATCATGATTTTGGCTTCTATCTCTTGATGAATTCAAGCTCGACCAAAAATAGACCTTGCCATAGCCTTTCGAAGACCTTCAATCAGCCTTATCATGATTTGGGCTTCTATCTCTTGATGAACTCAAGTTCAGCCGAAAAAAGACCTCGGCGACAGTCTTTCCGAAAACCATCAATCAGCCTCATCATGATTTTGACTTCTATCTCTTGATGAATTCAAGCTCAACCGAAAATAAGACCTCAAGCCATAGCCTTCCAAAGACCTTCAATTAGTCCTTATCATGATTTTGGCTTCTATCTCTTGATAAACTCAAGTTCGGCCAGAAATAGGACCTCAGCCACAGCCTTTCGAAGACCTTCAATCAGTCCTCATCATGAGTTTGATTTCTATCTCTTGATGAACTCAAGTTTGGCCGAAAATAGGATCTTGGCCATAGCCTTCTGAAGACCTTCAATAAGCCCATTTATCATATCTTTAGCTAGCATAAAAATCCCCCAACAATAGGCCCCCTACTTTCGAGTTCGGGCTTTAGCTTGGACAAAGGGAGTATAGTAAGTTAGACTTGCCGAAGATATGATCTTATTTTATCATTTAAACTTAGAATCTTCTAGCTTCTTCTTGAAATTGTTTGGAAGGTTTTCAATTTTATCCTCAGCTTTTTGAGCTTAGATTTCTGGTGACCTCTAACTTCTAAGATCAGATTTCTTCTAAGGTTGGATTTCTGCCCATCTTTGCCTCATATTTAGAAATCAAAGGTTTTTACCCTCGCTAGGATGAGGTTATCATCCTATCTTAAATAACTGAAGGGTTTCTCTTTATGTTAGGATGAGGTTCTTCTCTTATCCTTGACACAACTATAGGGGAACACCTAGGCTGTTGAAAGGATCTCTCTCCACCTTCCATCTTAAATTAACAAGGGTCCTCACTTTGCTCATGTTAGGATGAGGTCCTCCTCCTATTCCTAACATGGCTATAGGAGCACATTAGGGTCGTTGGCGGGGCCTCTCCCTCCATTCCGTCTTGTATCGATGAGGTCGTCGACTTTGCTCATGTTAGGATGAAATTCTTCTTCTGTTTCTATCATGACTTATGGGAGCACTTTTAGGCTGTTGATAGGGCCTTTCCCTTCATCCCATCTTAAATAGATGAGATCTTTGACTTTGCTCATGTTAGGACGAGGTTCTCCTCCTGTTCCTAACGTGGCTTATGGGGTTGTATTTGGGCCATTGATAGGCCTCTCCCTCCATCCCATCTTAAATGGACGAGGTCTTCAACTTTGCTCACGTTAGGATGAGGTTCTCCTCCTATTCCTAACGTGGCTTGTGGGGGCACATTTGGACCGTTGAAAGGGCCTCTACCCCCATCCCATCTTAAATGGATGAGGTCTTTGATTTTGCTCACATTAGGATGAGGTTCTCCTCATATTCTTAATGTGGCTTGTGGGGGCACATTTGGACCGTTGACAGGGCCACTCTCCCCATCCCATCTTAAATGAACGAGGTCTTCAACTTTGCTCACGTTAGGATGAAGTTCTCTTCCTGTTTCTAACGTGGCTTACGGGGGCACATTTGGACCATTGAGAGGGCCTCTCCCCCCATCTCATCTTATATCGATAAGGTCTTCAACTTTGCTCATGTTAGGATGAGATTCTTTACTTGGTCACGATTTTGACTTTGGCTCGACTGTGATTTTAACTTCAGCTTGATTATGATTTTAACTTCAGCTTATCCTTTATTCTAACCTTGGTTTGATTTTGAATCTGGCCTCAGCTCTTAGACTTTAAACTTGGATTGATTTTTTAATGAGCTCGATTTACTGAAGTTGAATTTCTATTGGTCCTAGTCTTTTGTGCTTGAACTTATGCAGACCTCGGACTCATATAACCTTTGTCTCGAATTTATCTTGCTTGCATCTTAGATGGATTTTGAACTTGATTTTGGATTGATCTGGATTCTAACTCCAGCTTCAGCTTTAGTTTCTTGGACTTAGTCTTGATTGACCTTGAGTGTGGTCATGATTTTGGTATTCTATAGCCCTGCAAGAAAGAAAAAAGAAGAGAAAAATAATAAAATAATAATGGCTAGAAGTTTGAAAGTTTTTTACCATGAGTTCTATTTGGAAGATCTTGATTTTTATTTGATCCCTAATTCAGATCAGACTTTATTTTCTTGTTCTTTCGCTCTCTTTTTTTTTCATATTAACCTAGCTTCTTCTGAGTGGAATTCATGGGGCAGAGCGTGGAAGTTGTAACCTGTAACAAGTGGCTTCAAGATTGTTTCCAGTCAACTGTTGCTATAGATTTGTCTGCATCTGGGTGCACGGGAAAAGATGATCAATGTCGCTGGGAGAACTTCAGCTGCGCCTAGACTCGCGGGAAGAAAGTCGGTGAGGGGGAGGACAAGAGGATCGGTTGGCGGGCCTCTCCTTTCCCTCTCTTCTTATTCTTTTTTTCTTCTTCTTTTCATTTTTCTTTCTTTTTACTTTTTTTTTAGGGTCGGCGCCGCCTGGGGGAAGAAGGCCGGAGCCACCGCCAGATGCACGTGGGAGTGTACGGGAGGAGCTCGGCTAGAGATGCGCGGGAGAGAAGGGACGGTCGGGGTCATTATGCGGGGAGGTCGGAGGGGTCCCACGAGTTTGGAGGAGGCCGATCGGGTCCCATGGGTTTGGAGGAGGTCGAAGGGATGCGACGGACGTGCCAGCCAGGGGGAGGCCGACCGGACGG
This sequence comes from Cocos nucifera, assembly GCA_006176705.1. Lineage (NCBI taxonomy): Eukaryota > Viridiplantae > Streptophyta > Magnoliopsida > Arecales > Arecaceae > Cocos > Cocos nucifera. The sequence continues at coordinate 23,088 of QRFJ01004815.1, read as the reverse complement.
CAGTGACGGGCATAGAGGAGGTCGGCCGGATGCTTGACGGGCATGGGGGAGGTCGACTGGACGCGCGACGGGCACAGGGAGGTCGGACGGACAGCAGCGATGGGCATAGAGGAGGTTGGCTAGATGGCTGCAATGGGCATGGGGGAGGTCGGCCAGATGCGGGACGGGCATGGGGCGGTCGGCCGGACGCGCGATGGGGGTGGGGAAGGTTGGTTGGACGCGCGGTGGGCGCGGGGATGCCGGTCAGATGCGCGACGGGCACAGGGAAGGTCGGTCGGACGTGCGACGTGCGTGGGGAGGTCGGCCGAACGTGCGATGGGCACGAGGAGGTCGGCCAGATGCGGGAAGGTCACCGAACCTCGCCCAGTTTCCTCTTTCATCTATTTCTTTTTTTTTTATTATTTTTTTTATTTTTTAACAGGGAACTGAACACCTTTTCTTTTTTTTTTCTTTTCTTCTTCTTCTTCTTCTTTTATAGAAAATTGGTGCCACCTGAGATCACGAGGGAGATCGGCATAATGTGCGCACAAGGAGAACATCGGCCAGTTGGATCGTTTGAACTGGGGTGAGGCCTGTGGATGCCGACCCCTTCTCTTTTTCTTCCTTCAGAGTCAAAGTTTGAGCAGATCTACTGATAGCTATGGAACGAAATGAGCCAAATGCAATTACATGTAGTAAGAAATGAAGTTAACATTAAGAGCATATAAGATTCCGATGTTAAGTCTAGCTGAGAGTGCGAAACCATTTGAGATAATAAGAGATGAAACAAAATTAATAGCATGTAGAGTTCCAATAATAAGTTCAACTGTGAGTAGTATGTAGCAATTAAACATATGAAAGTAGAGCAGAATCAATCATTAATATGAATATATGCCATTTGAAGAAGAGTCATAGAACTTTCGGTTAGTTGATGAGGACAACCCACCGATCGAATGATGCACAACAATAGTTGACTTTTTTTATCTACATATCTTATTTAATGGAGCAGCATATGGAAAGTAATAAATAGTTGCAACAGTATCTAAGAAAATGGCACATCCCTGATAACAGCTTATTTGAGAGTGGATAATCTTAGCTTGGAGAATATAGCTCTGATCTGACTTAAACAAAAAAAAAAGTTTGTGACCCATAGGAAGAATGAATAGGAATAATACCATAGTCTTAAATGAGTATGTAAGAAGTATAACAGTAGGTTCATGATAAAGTGACCGTCAATATAGGAAAGTCTTTCTTCGCTCTCCTCTAATTTTTATGATACCCCCCCCCTTTTTTTAGGACCTCAGTCTCTCCACTCCATTTTGGATTCTAGAGGTTGCTTTTATTTTACCTATTATTAAGATCCTCCTTCTAATATTTCATTCTATTTAGAAATTGTTGGGGATAAATCCCGCTCCTGCCGAAGCCCGGCCCGACGCTCAGCCCAATGTAACCAGTAGCCGCTGAAGAGCTTTAGCGCCAGGCGCCAGGCCGAGCCCCTACCACGGCCGAACTGCCTAGAGGCCGAACTCCCTCCGCCCGCCGAACTTCCCACGGCCGAGCTCCTTCGGACCCCACGGTCCCAGGCGAGCCCATGCAGCCGAACTCCCTCGGACTTCCCACGGCCGAACTCCTTCGGACCGACCCCAGGCGAGCCCATGCAGCCGAACTCCTTCGGACCCCACGGCCGAACTCCTTCGGACCGACTTCAGGCGAGCCCAAGTGGCCGAACCCCTTCGGACCGACCCTAGGCGACCGAACTCCTCAGCGAGCCCTGGCCGAACCAACTAGCAACCGAAGTCCTTCAACTGGCCAGCCGAGCTTCTTCGGGCCTCTCAGCGGTCGAACTCCTCGGACAACCGTCCCGCGGCCGAACTCCTACAGATGGCCGACCCTTCAGCCAGACGAACTCCCCCAGCTTCCCCTCGGCCGAACTCTGTTACAAGTCCGAACTCCATTGGACGAACTGTCGCCTGCAGCAAGACCGGACGGCGCCTTCCTCTCCGTACCGGACTCCATGCGGCCGACAACTCGCCAGTATGGCTCCCACGATCCACCGGACGACGCCTTCCTCTCCGTACCGGACTCCATGCGGCCCACGACTCGTCGGTATGGCTCCCACGATCTACCGGACGACGCCTTCCTTCTCCGTACCGGACTCCATGCGGCCCACGACTCGCCGGTATGGCTCCCACGATCTACCGGACGACGCCTTCCTCTCCGTACCAAACTCCATGCTGCCCGACGACTCTCTGCCAGACGGCACAGCCGTCACCATCAACTAAGCTCCGCTATAAAAGGACCCCTCCCGACATACTAAGGCTAAGCTCTCTGAACTCTCGACTCTCTAAGCTCTCCTCCACATCTCTAAGCTCCGGAACTCATTCCGAGCACTCCATTACTGTTGGCCGGAAACTAACTTGACCGTCGGAGGGTCCTACCGGAGCCACCACCCCACCGGTTCCGGACGGGACTTCGTTTTGCAGGTCCCCGGCGGCGCCCAGCGGCCTCGATTGCGGCGACCTCCGGCGGCGATGGATTTCTGCACCAACAGAAATCAAGAGAATGGATAAAGATTTAAGAATATAATATGACTAATAAATTAGCATAATGATATTTCTTATCTGGATCTTATGGTTCTTTGTTGGTCCGGATCATCATTGTCATTGTCTCCGTCCTCGCTTGAGTCTTTCTCTCTGATTGAATTTTCTTTTTGCTTATTTGGAGCCACGCAGTTTTAGCCTGGATAGGATCTGTTGAAGATGGTGGTGAATCTCGTCAGCATTGGAGCAATGCGATGGAGCTTCTCTCGCTAGATGCTCATTTGTTTCCATAAATGGACTCAAGCCCTTCCTCTAGATAAGCATGAATAACCCTAAGAGAAGGGTTAGAATACCGACCTAAACTATCTGAGGAGGATGAAAGGACAACAGACATGATGAGCATCAATTGAAAGTGTGTTCGAAGCTCAGGAAGGCGAGAGAAGAATGAGACCTATGGGAAGAAGATGAACAGGGGCCGAAAGAAGAAGAAGACTCAGGCAGGGATGACTTTTGAGTAATAGGAGAAGGACTTAAATAGCCAGAGATAATCCGAAGTAGTTATGATTGCAGATCGACTTCGATCAGTTTGCATGTGCCGCATGTTCCACTCATCATGACAAAAAAGCGACGACGGGTAGAGTCTTTGTGGCACCATGCCTATGGTAGATTTTTGGCTGGAGATTTGAAGCACCATCTTTTTGGACTCATTTTAGACTTAGAAAGTTTCGGTGCCAGCACGGTAAACATCAAAACATCTCATCTTGATAAGCGCGAAAACTCAAGATCGGACTTCGACCATTGTCTTTTTTTCTTCCTTCAAATTTTAAACTCGAAAGTAGGAGAACTATTGTTGGGGATAAACCTCGCTCCCATCGAAGTCTAGTCTGATGCTTAGCCTAACATAACTATTAATCATGAAAGAGCTTTGATCTAAAATTCTTCCTCCAGTGGTTGAACTCCTTCCATACTCCTTCAGTAGTCGAACTGCTCCCAGACTCCTCCAGCAGTTGAACTTCTTTCAAACTTCTCCAGTGGTCGAACACCTTCTGGACTCCTCCAACGGTTGAACTCTCCACGATCATCCAGGAAGGTCTCCGCACGAGTTCGATCTCTTAAACGGCATGAACTGACCCAGACATGGACCACCTTAGAGGAGTCCAAACTCTTCTTGAACTGATATAGCTCAAAGGTCATCACCAACCAATGCCCATCCCTCTAAACTTTGACTATCAAATCTCAAATGGACTAGCACCTCATGACAACAAACACTATCTTCCATAACAAACTCCACATGGTCCCGAGTGGCCCACTATTCGATAGTTACGACTATTACTATCAGTTTATTACAGGCTCCATCTATAAAAGGGATCCTCCAGATACGTTTTCTCTAAGCTCTCTTCTCCCTCCCAAAAATTCTGCAATTTTCTTGACTGAGCACTCCATTTTTGTTGGCCGAAAAATCTAACTTGACTATCGAAGGGTCTTACCGAAGCCACCACCTTAGGCTTTAGATGAGACTATTTTTGCAGGTCATCGACAGTAACCTAATCTTCTCCAACTTCAGTACTTCTTTGACGGCAACTAGATTTCACACCAACATTCACAATTCAGCAACTCTTCTTTAAATTGGTCTACAACAAAATCATTTCATTTCCCACTAAGTTCTCATTGATTTCTAATTGAGGAATCTACTTTCTTTAGCTCTCTTTTCTCCTCTTTCCTCTTTATTTAAATTCAGAGCTGAAAACAACTACAATAAGAATCGATGGTTTTTTATTTTGGAAGAGAATAAATTAAGAAAAAAGAGTTGCTAGATATCAACCCATGAATTTTTCATCCAATTTCAGTCTTAACAGTTGTTGCCTTGATGATTTCCTAGCTATTTCTTTATATAACCCAACTACTAAGTCATCCCATTTAAAATGATTTAAAATTTACAGCTTAAAATACTATCAGTTAATTACTGCTAGAAATTCTTGCAAATCGAGACATCTTGTTTTCAGATCAAGACGTCTTGACACATTCGAGACCTCTCGATTCTAAATAGAGACATCTTGCTCTCAGGAAAAATAGAAAGTGGTTTTTGTAGCCTTAAACTAGAGACGTCTCGAGTTCAAGTCAAGACTTCTTGAACCCCTGAGTTTTAAAAATTTTATTTTGATACTCTCTTCATAGCTTTACTCAGAAAGTGGCTTGCCTATTACTCTGCCTACTCTGCTTATTTACATTTCTTTTTTTAAGATAATGTCCTCATTTATTTTACTATTCATTAACTTTAAAATATAAATGTAAATAAGGAATACCCCCTTTTTGGAACCAATAAAAATATCATAAAAATCAAAATCCTTAAGAGTAAGATTTTGAAATTTGGATTCTAGTTCAAATTTTCTCAAATAGGATACTTTTAAAACATTCTTGCTTCAGAATGAATAGGTTAAAGGGTCTCCATAATTTGTTAAAAATTATTTTGTAACTTACCAACATCTAAGGATCAATTACCATCAAAATTTACTTTAGAAAAATTCATATTTTATATAGCTCTCCATACAGGTACTAGCTCTCAGACTTAGAAAATTTTTAGGACTCGCAACAATAGTGTTGGTACAAAAATCCATGAGGATGTCGGAGGTAGCTAGAGTCGAGAGGGTGAGGCCACCAATGGGACCTACAAAATAAAATCCAAATCGGAGGTTGGTGGCTCCAACAAGACCCTCCGATGCTCAAGTTAATTCTCCGACCAACTGGAATGGAGTGCTTAAGAAATAAAGAAATAGAGTAACAGAAAGGAGAAGAGAGCTTGTAGAAAAAACATATCTATAGGATCTTTTTTATAGATGGAGCGTATAACAAATTAATGGTGACAGCCATAACAATCCAATTGTGGATTGCTTAGGTCACATGGAGTTTGTTACAGAGGATGAGTTATTGTTTGTCGTGACTTATAGGTAGTGGAGATGTCCTCATCAATGTTTAGACATAGGTTGGAGACTTTGGTGTATGTAGCAAACTTATGGCCGACCAAAGTCTATGGGATGCAACGTCTAATTGCTTTAAGAAGTTTGGATGCTTTCTAGGTTGTGCATAAATGGATGCACCCTGAATTGAGATCTGAGGCTTCCATGCTCCATCGTTATAGAGCGATCATCATGTATCAGCAACTTGACAAAGATTCCTTAGGTTGCTCCTGCAGACAGGCGTGGTAGGAATTAAGTCCAGGACTGGAGGGAATGCCATCGGAAGGAGCGTGACTAAGGGAGTTCGTCCGGAAAGGAGCGTGATTGAAGGAGTTCATTTGGAAGGAGCACAACTGGAGGAGTTCGTCCAAAAGGAGTGCAGCTAGAGGGGCTCAGTCTGGAAGGAGCACGGCTGGATAAGTTTGTCCGGAAGGAGTGCAATTGGAGAAGTTCAACTATTTTCCAAGCCTCTCTCCAATCAAAGTTGGAAGAGCCGAGCTTGGGTCCTGCCATTCATCTTAAGTTGAGAGGTAAGGCTAGTTAAATAGTAGTTCCCCTTTACTGTTCAAGATCATTTGGCTAGACTTTAATATGTGTTGAACGGATTATATGGCATGGACTTGTTGTCGAGAAGGTTGGCAAATTCGTCGACGACTGAGGACTTTCAGTGGGGTTATTTCACCCCCAATACTTGTCCACCTACTTCTGAGTTCGAATTTTGAAGTGATGGGAGTATAGAAAAATCACCACGGTCGAAGTCCTTCATTAGCTTCCCGTGTTCGAAAATCAAAACTTTTTATCTTCTTTCAAACTGGCGTTGAGGCTTAATGCTGAATGACCGAAGAGGACTAATTTCCTCGAAGGCTCATTTAGCATGAAGCTCAATGTACGGTGCAATATTTATTTCATCAGGTGTCAGAGGCGAGTGGGACATGTGGCAGGCTGGGATCAATTGAGGGGATCCTGCAATCATAACTTCCTCTGGTCTCGCTGTTCTATTTAATCCTATTCTTCTTTCACGGCCTCTCACCTTCATCTGCACTTCTTCTCATTCTCCTTCCTTCGTTCTCTATCGTCTCTAAGCATCTCAACCTTGTTGCTTTTGTCCTCCCGCGATGTCTCTAACTGTCGGCATCCTTTTTGATTGTCCTTCATCTTTTCGGTTCTCTTCCTGAGTTTTTTGATCAACCAAGGTTAGTCCCTCCTCCTCGCTCTCTTGATTTTTAGCTTTTCCATATTTTTTAGAATCTCTTTAGGTTTCTCTAGGTGGGTTCTGCCATTTTTCTTTCTTGGGTTTTCATCACCTCTTTTTCCTAAATTTTTTGAAGATTTCACTAGATTTAATTTGATCTAAATGTCATGCAAAATTTCTTGGTCTAGCAGCTTTAGAGACCTGGTTGACCCAAATCCCCAAAACTTTGTGGTTAGAACCAAAGATGAACCTAGGGTAGTACCTCAACCAAACTTCATACTGGAAACCATCTCTTGCTCCTTGACTGTTGAAGACCTGTTGCTTATTAGGATCAAGTACGGAGTACCTGCAAAGTATGAGCTGAAACTTTTTGGATCGACTGGCCGAGCTTGCACCCCTCCTTCAGATCGATTCTGCTTGTATTTAGAAGCCTTCCATGGTGGACTAAGGCTCCCTCTTCCTATCTTTATGGTAGCTCTATTCCATTTTCTAAATATCTCCTTAGCTTCCATGGTACCGAATTCCTTTAGATTTATAATAGGGTTCCTTGTTCTCTGCATATCCATCGAACTTTAGCCTATAATTTCACTCTTTCGAGCTTTCTTTACTTTCAAGCATCACCCTACTGTGAAGGACTGGTGGTATGTTTCACCCCAGTTCAGCAAGAAGGGGTTGCTCAAGGGTGCCCCCTCCTCTATCCATAATTGAAAAGTAAAGTTCATCTTTGTTTCTTACCCGACCTTACTTTTAGGACTTCCTCCTTGGAGAAATCTAATGGACTCAGTCTACCAAGCCCCAGGATTAGGAAAAGAGGATCAGGAGTCAGTTGGCAAAATTAAGGATTTTCGAACTCTTCTTGTGTCCGAGCTAATAAAAGAACAAACTCTTTTCAACCTCAGCCTTGGCCCCCTGAATCCGATAGGTATATGGATAAAGTTGGTGGGTTACCCTCTTCTTCTTCTTACTCCTCTCTGATCGTACTCTTCTTTTCTTCATTGTAGAAATGGACACCCAGATGGTCAAGATGCTCATGAGGGGGCTCTCGGCCCATAAGAGAAAAGGGAAGGCCCCGAGAGAGAGCTCGAAAAAGGCAAGGGCCGATGTTCTGACCTTTGTGGCCCTCGTTAGTGCCGCGGGTGCCCCTAAAATTGCCCCGAAGTCAAAGCTCCTCCCACTATCGAGTTCGACACTACTATCAAGGCTACCAATCCTCCGATGCCACTGAGCCCACCTGTTGAGGCCCAAATTTTAGGACCTCCTCCCAAAGGGGAGAAAGAGGTGGAGAAAAAGAAGACTAAAAGGGCTCTGAGAAAGTTCCAGTAGAAGGTCCATCATATTGGGCCCAATAGCTTCGATGAAAAAATAGGGGAGAACCCTTTCAATAATCATGAAATCATCAGGGGTTTGGTTGACGGGTTTACCATACCCGAAGTTGTAGATAGAATCAACGATGCCGATGTCGACCAACATGCTTAGAATTCACTAGGATCCTTTCTTGAGGTAGCCATTTTGTCCTTCTTTTTCTCTTTAAATTTCTCAACGTTCTCTTGTCCGCACAACCCATTTCATCATCATATATATATATATTTTTAAACAGATGGACCATCAACTACTTGGCTATATCAGATCACTGAACCGCTTGAGGTCAGAGTTGGTGAAGGCCCATGAAGATCATCAGGTTAAAGTTGAGTGCCTACTCAAGGAGAGCGACAAGGTTGACCACTCTTTGAAAGAAAAGTCTATTGAGGTCGAGGGTCTTCAAAAGGCACTCCAAAAGGAGAAAGAGGCATCAGAGGAGTTGAAGACCACTTTTGGCTTGGAGGAAGAGTGGAGGAGAAAAGCTAAAGCTGAGACTGCTGAACTGAAGGAGCACATTTCTATGTAGATCTTGGAGGTAATGGCTCGAGCAATAGAAGAGTTCAAGATCTCCTCCAAAATGAGAGACTTGAATGTCAAATTCGGCTAGGAGGCCTTGAACAAAGGTTTTGAGCTCTGCAAGAACAAGGTGGCTAGTAAGTTTCTCAAGCTCCTTCTTGATTTCTTGTATGGAGGAGCTCCTGAGGATGAAATGGAGCCATCCATCAATACGGCCGATCTCCCTCCTACCAAACCTGCTGTCGAAGAACTAGGGCCAACCAATGCTGCACTAGACTCTTCGTCAGCTCCCCCAGAGGTCTAAGACCTCTTTAATTTGTATTTTCTTTCTCATTTTTCTTTCTTGTATTTGGACGTTTGAAATTAATGATTTTTTTTTTTTTATGTTTTTATTGTGGCATGCTTGCATTTTGGAATGCTCATAGCAAGGATAATCATGACTCACCTCCTCCTGATGATGGCACATCGCTACCCTAGGGCCTTCCTCTAAAACCTATCATTAAGGACCTAAAGAGAGAGGTTCATCAAGGTAAAAAGAAGCTGAAGAAAATAGAGGATGAGCTTTAGAAGTTGAAGAAGCTTTATTCTGAAGCCACAATTGAAGTTACTCATCTTCGACAAGTTCATACAAAGAATGTGATAAGAGCGCGATGTTATCGTTACGACACCATGCTTATCAGTTTAATCCGATTTCTTAAAATAATTAAAAATACTTAGATAGCAGTGAATCGGGTCGAATCCATAGGGAAGGTAGTATTTTAGATTTAAAATCTTTGATTTTTTTAAAAAAAGGATTTGAGTTTTGAAATTAAAAGTGAAGTCAAAAAATAAAAAGCAAAAATTAAAAGATGCAGAAATTTAAACTTAGTACTAAGATCTACCAGTTAGATCTTAGCATCTACTTGCAATAAAAGCAATAATTAAAGTATAAAAATTAAATTATAATAAAAATAAAAAGCATAAAATTAAAAAGTATAAAAATAAATATTATATTAATTAAAAAATTTATAATTTAAATATATAAAAAATAAATAAAATAGGCTGATCTCTGATCTTGGATCGGACATTAGTAAGAAAGATGGTGTAGAAGTCCAGCTCTTCTTCTCGGCACCCAGTGCTTTGAAGCAGCCTCGATCCAAAACCTAGCTCTACCCTATACCAAAACTTCATCTTGATCGAAGATTATGAACTCTGGAGGCCTGGGATCTTATTTATAGGTGTTGGAAGGCTGGAGAGTTTTTCTATAGGCAATGTGAGATTAAAGAGTCTTTGATCATCAAAATATGGAGAAATTTGAGTGAAAATTAGATTCTTGATCGTAATGAACTGCAGTCGTACGATCGTGCAGTTACTATTCCCATGGACCATGTGGACTGGCTACACCGCACACCGTAATGAATCAGCGCCTCTTGTCATCGAGTAAAAAGTCCAAAATTCCCTGTGAGCAATGATAGATTTTTTGTAAATCCTTTAAGGGTGTAGGTCCACCACGTATTGCTCCGTGATTCATCAGTTTTTGCTGAGTTGGCAGTCCACGCTTGGATCGTGGACCGACTGATGGCTTCCACGGTTGAGTCGGCTAACGTGGCTGGCTTGGTGCACTGGCTTCGTCGGCTTGACTCGATGCATTTGGATGTGCCAGTTGATATGGTGTGATGGTTTGAGCCAACTGAGCGGTATGTTATTTTTTATTTTTATTTATTTTATTTTTTTAAAAATTTATATCTTCTCCATTTTAGCTTCATTTTATGCAAAATTTATTTCATTATGATAAAAAAAAAGCTCTTTCCATTGATTAAAAAATTTTATTTTTTAATTTTTATTATTTTTTAATTAATAAAAATATGAATTTCTTAAAAATATATATAAATTGATCATTAATTTTTAAAAATTAATATAAATTAATTAATAAATTAATACTTTTATTAGTAAATTTATGATACTTATCATACCCTCTAACTTAAGCTTTGCTCATTTTTGAGTAAAGAAAGAATTTAGTTTTAAATATCTTTTAATTTTAGAGTTTCGAATTTTTTCTAAGCAGTTTTCAAAATGGCCATTAATATTCAGTAGAGCTTAAGAGAGATATATCATTGAAATATTAATACTTATTAATAAAAAAATTAAGTAAAGAATATTAAATTTTTTTGAACTTTTTTTAAATTATCCTACCTTTATCTTTGAATTGTCTAAACTTTCATATAGGCAAGTATATTGCTACTTCCGTCCTTCATTTATTGATTTTTATTTTCATATTGTTTACTTTTTGATGTGAACATCATTGCTTACTTAGGCAATGGAACACGATTATTCGATGAAAAACTAATATATATATATTTTTTAACGTTGTACCACTATTGAGTGTCTTAACCCTTTAAGCTTTCTATTTGATCCATGTAGCAAGTCTTGGGCCAATGACTCCCAAATTAGTTGGCTTTAGGGCACTAGGTATAGAATATCCCTTAGACTTACTAGCTCAAGTCAAACAGGCTACGAGTTAAGACTAGCTTTACAATGAGCTTCTTTATCCTTTCCATTTTTTGATACGAAACTTAATGCTTGTTTAATCAAAGAGGTCTGGTTACTCAGTGAGAAGTACTTAGAAACTATTTTATTTTATTTTTTATATGAAGAAATGTATAGTTCTCCTACACAAGCCCATAAAAAGTAAACTTTTCTTTGATGCTAGAAGAAAAAATTAGAAATGCCTCAAAGAAAATTTTTTTTATGTTCTAGACTTAACTCTTTATTGGATTTTTTTAATACTTAATTTCTCAATATCTCATAGATTTTCTAATATGTGCATCAATTTTCTTTTAAAAATACCTAGTTTAATTCAATTCTTAAGCATAATCTGGTGTCTAAATACTAAATACTAACTTTTTAAGGATTTAAAAAATTTTAAAAATTTTATTATTCTCCCCCCAACTTAATCAACACTATCCTCAATGGAAAAAAAAAATAAAGGGTGTAATAAAGAACATGAAAGAATATACCTGACTTAGTATATTTTTGGTTCAGCACATGCCTTTGAGAATTTGAGATCTCCCTCCAACTTATTCAACATGTCCTAAAAAAATAAACTAAAAAAGATAAATTAGATAAAAAAAACTAAATATTGGGTTGCCTCCCAACAAGTGCTAAATTTATCATCTTCAGCCAGACATAATGCAGCTTACTATCTAGTGTCAAATATTGAATTGATAAATTTCAATAATTTTGGATTGCCAATCTCAGAAAGTTGATTTATAATCCCATTATTGATATAATCATTGTTAATTTTAGGGACATAATTTATGACCCCATTCTTAGACCCATGTTTATTAAGAATTTCTCCTATTTATTCTTCTAAAATACTCATGAATTGAGTTTTTGAATTAGGAGTTAAGTTTAATGCACTGGGTACTAAAAGGGTGTCTAAAGATGGATTTAATTTTGGAGGTAAATTAATGTGATGTTGCTTAAACAATTCCATTGAAGCCTCTTGATTTTTGTAAGAAGAATCGGCTTCTATGGTTGAAGGGAATAGGATATTAGGTTTATAAGTCTCGGGATAAATCATCTATTCTCTTTTTTCCTATGTCTATCTTATTTAAACTGGAACTAGCATTGGTACTAATTTCTGGCTTGGATTCTTCTATGTGGTTAGTCTCAGTACTAACCTATTTCTCTAAATTTTTATTTTTGCTAGCATCAGTATTAGCTTCTCTCATCTGACTTGGTATGGATCCATAAGAATCCTATAGCTTTTAAGTTCAAAAATTACTTTGGCATTCTCAAATTGAGGATTCATAAGTGAGACATTAAATTGATAACTTGGTTCAGGTGGTTGATGGACATTAAGGTGGATTGCTTGAAATTGGTAAGCTCGATAATTGACCTAGTTCTCTCCTCATGTTAGATTCAACTAATTGTCCAATTTGAGCTTCTAGCCTTGCGATAGATTGCTGTTGAGTCAGAATCAATTGTTAAAGCTAGTTAAATCTATCGTCAACTAAATTGGTCTATTGAGGAGGTGAGTATGAGGGTTGATTATAATGTGGTGGCTGGAAAGGCTGACTAGGCTGACCTCTATTATAAGCATAGTTCTGGTATTGAGGTCTATTCTGATAATTTTGCACTAAGGGAGTTTGGGTTTGAGCCTGAGTTCTGTTGTGATTTTCAAAAAAAATTAGGATGGTTTCTTTAGCCAGAGTTATATGAATTTAAAAATGGATCATTAACTGACTTAAAGTAGCCTTTAGCAGCTTGAACTTGTTCTTGGATAAAAGATGAAAACTATGTAGTCATAGGATATTCACTCACATGATAGGTTGAGCTAGCATAGGTTGAACAAATCTCTTGATAATTAGAAGATGATGTAAATTGTGCAGGAGATTGTTGACCTAGGGTTAGGACTTGATCTAATTTCTAAGCAAGAAAGTCCACTTTATTTATCAAATTTGAATCAGCCTTAGGACTAGATTCTAGATATTTAAATTCATGGATTCCTACCCAGGTTTGGTAGAAAGATAATGAAGCATGGTTAATTGAGTTTTTACTCAAGATTTTAAATAAGTTATAGGCTTCGTCCTCACTCTTGTTCATGAATGCACCTCCATAGGATGCATCTACCATCTATCTGTATTGGTCTATTTGCCACTTAGACAGACTATGGTGTGGGTATTTTCTAAGAAGTTTCTTAAGTCTCCCTCATGACTTCGTGAATCTGTTCCCTGGAAGTTGAGCAAATCCAGTGATAGCTCACCTCATAATATTCGTTCGGACTATGGGATAAAATTTTTTAAGAAATTTATTTTGTAAGTCAGCCCAAGTTTTAATTGATCTTCCTATTATGCTAAGCCAGTACTTGGCTTTGTCTTTTAATGATAAGGGAAATAAAATTAGTCTAAGGACATCATTAGCTAAATTTTGAATTTTTACCATAGAACAGATTTTTAAGAATTCATCTAGATGCTTATAAGAATTTTCATTGGTATTTCCGTAGAAAGATGGGAGCATCTGGATTATGATCGACTTGATCTCATAGTGGATAGCATGAATTTTAGATAATTGGATACAAGTCGATAGGTTATAAGTAGAAGGAATAAAATATTCCTTCATCTGCTTTAGTAGTTCTCTAAAATTTTCAGCCATTTGGTTATCGGATTTAATACGATTCAGTCTTTTAATTTTATGGTTGGGTTCAACTAGATTAGGTAAAGCAATTTCCTATCATGCATGCCCTGGTGCAACCCTAATATATTGTTCAAATTTTTTTTAGAATTTTTAGAATTTTTTAATATTTTTTATTATTTTATTATATTAAAAATTAATTTTTTAAATAATTTTATTTACTAAATTTAATTTAATTTAATTTAATTATTATTTTTAATATTTTTAGTTAGTTTAATTTAATTTAATTTAATTTAATTTAATTTAATTTTATTTTATTTTTAGAGAAGAAAGGAGAAGAAAGAAAGAAGAGTTCTAAAGAAGAGGTCAAAGGAGTTCTAGAACTAAGAAGAGAGAGAAGAATTAGTTTTAATTAGTGATAATATTGGTTAGTAATCAAGTTGATCAATCAATTCTGACTAAGGGTTATCCTAAATCTAGACAGCTCCAAACTGCCAAGGTCACCTTCAAGCCCTTCCAAGTGTAGGATCAGCCAATCAACTGGCCAGGTAAGTGTAAGGTCGGTGGGAGTCTTCCTATTGTTTGCCTTGGACACCAATTATGCTTAGTCAGGTAAGCTAATGGAACCAATTAGAAACCACCTTCCTTCGAACCCAATCATCCCTGAACCATTTTTCTAGACACCAGTCAAATTGGCTAACCCTAATCTGGTTCAACTCTTAGAGTTCCTTGCCCTATTGAGCTCGAGCTCCTAGGGCTGATGTCTAATTGATTTTAAAATTAAAGGCTTAGGTTAATGCAGGATGTTGGTTGGTTGTTTGTGGGCCAAGGAAGGGTAATCAAATTTCCCATCTTATTTTGTTTAATTGGATGTTGCTCTTAATTTGATTTAAAGATGCATATGCACAATCACTTTCAACAAGGGATTCTATGCAACTAAAGTAGATGCATAAAATTGATTAAACTTAAGAGCTTACCTTATCTCCAGCGATCACCAAAAAAGTAAAATAAAAATAAAACTAATATGTTGCATGCTTTAAGCAGCTAGAATTTCTAATCTTATCATGAGATTTTTAATTAGATTTAAGTGAATATAATTTTTTAATTTAATTTAAAAATAAAATAAATAAATAAATAAAAAGAAAAAAGAACTAGGGTTAGGATTGATCTCACCAAATAGGATTAGAAGCTTTCTTCTTATCCTAATCTTTTTATTTTCTTTATTTCTTTTTTTTTCTTGCAAAATAAAGAAGAAAAATTAGTAAGCAATATTTATTAAAAAAATTGAAATTTTATTAATAATTAATTTATAAAAAAATTAAAGAAATCAATAAAAAATAGCATCTAATCTTTCTCCTGACAATGATGCCAAAAATTTGATAAGAGCACGATGTTGTCGTTAAGACACCATGTTTATCAGTTTAATCTAATTTCTTAAAATAATTAAAAATACTTAGATAGCAGTGAGTCGGATCGAATCTACAGGGAACGTAGTATTTTAGATTTAAAATTCTTTAATTTTTAAAAAGAAAAAAAAAAAAAGGATTTGAGTTTTGAAATCAAAAGTGAAGTTAAAAAATAAAAAGTGAAAATTAAAAGGTGTAGAAATTTAAACTTGGTACTAAGATCTACTAGTTGGATCTTAGCATCTACTTACAATAAAAGCAATAATTAAAGTATAAAAATTAAATTATAATAAAAATAAAGAGCATAAAATTAAAAAATATAAAAATAAATATTACATTAATTAATATGTTCATAATTTAAATATATTAAAAAAAATAAATAAAATAGACTGATCTCTGATCTTAGATTGGCATTAACAGAAAAATGGTATAGAAGCCCAACTCTTCTTCTTGGCATCCGTTGCTTTGAAAGTAGCCTTTGATCCAAAACCTGGCTCTACCCTTTACCAAAACTTCATCTTGATCGAAGATTATGAACTCTGGATGCCTGAGGTCTTATTTATAGATGTTGGAAGGCTGGAGAGTTTTTCTGTAGGTAATGTGGGACTAAAGAGTCTTTGATCATCAAAATATGAAGAAATCCAAATGAAAATTGGATTAAAAGGAGTCCTAGACGAATTTTGTTGAAGTCTTGTGAAATCTAGCCATTCAATAGGAATCCAATGAACCAAAAATCATCAAAATCGGATGTGTATTGACCTAGATTAGGTTGGATTAAATTCTGGTGTTTGATCGTTGCATTGATGGAAAAAATCTGGCTACTAATCGCGCATTGGGAGTCCTGATCAATGTCGGGAGCTCTCTCTACCATTGGATCATCTCCTGAATCGAGCGCTGCCATTGAATAGCGATCCGCATGAAGCCTGAAGTAGGAAATTCCCTCCACCGTCCAATCTTAACCGCAATCAACCGCAGCTGCACGATCGCGTAATTACTATTCCCATGGATCGCGTGGGCCGACTGCACCGCACACCGTAATGAATCAGTCCCTCCTGTCGTCGAGTAAAAACGTCCAAAATGCCTTGTGAGCCACGATTGATTTTCTATAAACCCTTTAAGGGTCTAAGTCCACCACATGTCGCTTCATGATTCATCGGTTTCTGCTGAGCTAGCGGTCCACGCCTGGATTGTGGATCGGTTGACGGCTTCCGCGGCTGAGTCGGCTAGCATCGCTGGCTTGGCGCACTGACTTCATCAGCTTAGCTTGGCGCATTTGGACTCATCGGCTGATATGGCATGGTGGCTTAAGCCGGCTGAGCCATATGTTATTTTTCATTTTTATTTATTTTATTTTTTAGAAATTCATATCTTCTCCATTTTAGCTTCATTTTGTGCAAAATTTATTTCATTGTGATAAAAAAACTAAGCTCTTTCCATTGATTATAAAATTTTATTTTTAAATTTTTATTATTTTTTAATTAATTTTTTAATTTATAAAAATATGAATTTCTAAAAAATATATATAAATTGATCATTAATTCTTAAAAATTAATATAAATTAATTAATAAATTAATATTTTTATTAAAAAATTTATGGTACTTATCAAGATGCCATGGATTACATCAATAAGAACGTGCCATTTGATGGAGGAGCTGGAGTGGGTGAAGAAGATCTGTAGCGATAAGGCATGGACTTTGACAACCAAAGTAAGCTCTCTAGAAGTCGAGTCGAAGACTGCACAAGAAAAAATTTGGTTACTCGAAGGAAACTCTGCATGGTCAACTAGTCAGGAGGAGTACGACTGGGACTGGACAAAGAAGTTCTCCAAACTCCAAAATCAATTACAGACAGTTGAGGATTTCCATAATGAATATAGACACGACTGGTGTGGCCAAGTCATTGATCTCAAGGGAAAGCTCCAAAGGGCAGATGATGAGATTGCTTATCTTTGACAATAATTATTTGAAGGGGTTCGAGCTAGCTCGAGTAAAGACTCGATAGAGGTCCTATCTTTATGAAGTTCTCTGGAGAACTTATCCATCTTGTTCGAAAACAGCCAAACGAAAGTGCAAGAGTTGAAGATGCAAATGGTCTACCAAAAGAATGCTGTGAAGGATGCAGAGGCCGAGTTGGCTGTGCTAAGAAAGAAGTTAAGGATGACTTGTGGAGGCATAAGAAGTTATTGAGTGAAAGTTTGATGGTTTGGTGGCAACTCGAAGACAAGATCAAAGACTTGAAGTTGTCTTTGGTGTTGGTCGGCGCTGACAGTCCAAAGTCCAACTCTGAATAAGGATTCAGCATCTTTCTTCTTTCTTCCTTTTTTTTGGTAATTGGTCTTACAAACTTCCTCAGGTATTTAACTTTTTATTTTAATAAAAAAAATATTTTGACAACTTCATCTCAATTGTATGCTCACATAGTTTTTCACTCTTTCCTCTTCTTGTCTTAAGTAATTGGAGGTCTTCATCTATGTCAGGACGAGGTTCTCCTCTTGTTCCTGATATGGCTGGCCTTGTTCTTATCTTTTCGGTCAGGATGAGATTCTCCTCCTATTTCCTGACGGGGTTGGCATTTATCTTTATTAGAGCAAGGTCCTCCTCCTATCCCAAACAAAGCCATAGGAGAACAAAAAGGACCATTGAAAGGGCCTATCCCCTCCTCTTGTCTTAAATAATTGAAGGTCTTCATCCATGCCAGGATGAGATTCTCCTCCTATTCCTGACACAACTGGCCTTTTTCTTATCCATCTGTTAGGATGAGGTTCTCCTCCTGTTCATAATGGGGTTGATCTTTATCTTTTTTAGGACGAGGTCCTCCTGTTAGATATATGTGCCCTAGAAGCCAGAATTGGCTGACACTTGTAATACACTTCTAGGGGCAAAATTATAATTTTGACTAATATCAATAAAATGGGTTATTTTCTATCACATATGTGTATTTAGTGTCTGTGATACATCCTTTGAGTTAATGGTAATGATAATTCATATTTTCAAGAGTTGAAAATTTAAGACATGAATAATCATTGTTAACTCATAAAATGCTCCCGACCATAGGATCATCACGAGGATGGTGATTGATCCGGAAGGTTGGTGTACAATCGCTTCTCTTTAGTAGATGAGTCTTGAGTCTACGGTGTGGAGACACCGAAGCGAGAGTACAGATACTCGTTAGAGAACGAGGGCACTGAGCGTGACCACCTCGAGTAGTCATTAGGGAGTCTACCTTCTCGTCAATGACTGACTCGATGCTGCAGTGGTGTGTCTGGTTCTTTGACCTGAGATGCATCGATAGTTCACCTTGAGGGTGTTATAGTTTGACTACACCATTACTCGATCTCCTAGCCATATGGAACCCTGAGGTGTATGTTGGCTATAGCATGTTCATTGTAGGAACTGGATGGCATCAAGATGGAATCTATCTACCTCGGTGGTAGAGGAGCAGCCCTATGATAATCATGAGAATCAAGTTTAGAAGTCCATGGCCATGGTAGAGTAAAATAATAGAAAGAGTTTCTATTTAGATTTTCACATCGGACTCGAATCGAATGATTACATCATATAGAAACTAGGGTTTGACGAGTTCACCTTAACCCTAATCTGATCGGAGCTCAAGATAGAAGAACTTAATCACACAAGTAGCTGCACCAAGAGGTTCGCATTCAGCTCTGATGGGTTGCCACCATATACTGCTAGGTGTCACTGGTGGATTTTGGGAGCAATTAGAATGATTTAGATGATCGATCATTCTAGCTGTTCGAATTAGAAGAGTTCTGATCCATCGAAAGGAGTTTCGATGATGTCGATGATAGAGATCATGACATATCCCATTACCATACAGAATTGAACCTAACTGGGATCACACAAATAAGGGTTTGAATCTGGTGATCATCAATTGAACTGATCTAGTTCAATTGATCTGAATGAGATTCAATTAGGTTCAAGAAAATCGTGCTAGCACTCGATTGAACCTAACGTTCTTCTTTTGCTATCATAAATAAGTTGTCCTGACTGAGCCAAAGGAGTTTGTGCTCAATCAGAGGCCTTCATATGGTCTGACTGGAGGTTGTCCAAGTCAGAAAAGGTTGTCTTATTTTGTAAGACATTACCTGCCATTTTTGGTCACCTGCCATTTCTTGTTCTTTGACTTTGGTCAAAAATCTACCTTTGACTGGTCAAATGTTGACCATTGACACTTTGACTTTTGTCCACATGTCACTGCACCTATTGGAGAGCTGGTGGGGGCCTGTCCCCCTACCAGAACCTGGCAAGGAAGAGGGCGCACGCCACCTTTGGCATGTGCCCAAGTTGGAGGCGCCTAGGAGTCCCTGTTGGACAGGGACTCCATCTCCTTTTTGGATTCCAATTAGAGTTCTCCTAAGAACCAACTTTGACTGATCTTAGGCACCCTCTAAGGAGGAATCCAGGGGACTCTATTTCCATCAATCAGATTTAGATTTGATTTCACAAAGAGTTATGATTGGTTGGGAAGAAGAGAAGTTGAATCACAGACAGTCTATAAATAAGACCCTGCACCCAACTCAGATTGTAATTGAAAGTTTGAGAAATTCAAGCCCCACACCCCAAGGCTGCCTCTCCCCTCCTCCTCCATGCCAAACCCACCTTCTCCCTCTCCTCTCCATATCCAATAGAGTTTTGGAGCTTGGTTGGTGCGATCCAGATCAAAGAAAGGCGAGTGAAAGCTAGAATGCTGCACTGCTGCAAAGGACGACTACTGATCTTCAAAAGGAGTTTTGAAAATCCTCTAGATCAGATCCAGATCTGATCTCTGGAGACATAATAGAGAAGAAGAAGATCTCTAGATCCAGTCCGAGTGGACATCGGTAGAGGCCAGGCACTTGCGTGGCTAGATCCAGAACCTTCCGCTGCATACAGGATCATCAATGGGTAATAGGATTACCCATATCAAGGTAAATTAAATTTGATTTAATTTATCTAGATTTTATTTTATTTCTAAAATAATAATAATTAGATTTAAAATATCTCAGATCTGATTAAGATCAAAGAAAAAATATTTTTAAATATATCTCTTGATCTGATTAGATTTGAACGAACCTGGTCTGGGAAATCAGGATTTTCCTTCAACTGGTATCAGAGCTAGGTTCTAAAAGTGTTTAGATCTGATTTTAAATTTATTTTAATAAAAAAATAAGTAATTTTAGATGTCACATGAGATGTGATCAGATCTAAAATCAAAAATATTTAAATTAAATAATTTGGATCTAAGATTAGAAAATATGCATGACTAGTTCTAAAATAGAATAGTTCTATAGAATAGTCTTGCATGTTTTTGATTTAATCTGATTAAATTATATTTTAGATCTATTTATTTATTATTTATAAATTTATAATGGTTGTAATGACATCTAAAAAATAGTAAATAAAAATTATTTAATTTTAAATATCATATGAGATATGATAGATGCATGTCTAGACTTGTTGTAGAATAGTTCTACATAATTATATAGATTAGAATTTATTTTGATTAGATCAATTTAAATTTAATTTTTTAGATTATTATGAGATAATTTAGATCTGAAAATATGCATGATTCGATACATGAGATATATGCAAAATATGCCATGATTAGATCTAATTTGTATATGAGATATATGATATAGATCTAAAACTGTTTTGTAGTATTGCATGTTCCTGATTAAGGCGTTCCTCTTGGCCGTTCGGTCATAAGAATGAAGAAGGGTTTAAAGCCCTCTCTTTTCATTCGATGGGGTGTTCTTATGATGTGTAGGAGTGTTGTATGTTCGTCCTTAATCAGAAATCCAAAACTTACTTTCTGCAAAACCCTAGATCCTGAAATCCTAGGATTTATTATGCATATTTTGTTTATGAACCCTACTTAATTAAAAATTAAGATTATGGAATATCAATTAAGTCTAAAATTGAGAATTTTAGATCTAAGACATATTCATAATACTGGGTTTGGGCTTGGGTAGCTCAATTAGGTCTAAGTGGTTGATCAAACCGAATCAAGAGTTGGTTAGATGGGATCAACAATGCTTAAATTGACCTGCCTAATAGGATTAAGTCTGGGTCAAGATCGAGTCACGATCAAGCAAGACCTAATTAGACTCAGAGGTTAGAGTCTAGATTGTAGGCTAATCCAATTAGTTCTGGCTCAACAATTTGGTGTCTAAGGTAAGTTTGGCACATACGACCGACTGATTTTTAATTGGAAGCTACTCGACCTAAATGCATTCTTGTACGAGTTAATGGCATATTCCTTCCACCGATCTCACTTACCTGGCCATATCTGTTGATACAGTTCTGATATGAGGTGGTCAATAATCCGAGCTAACCCATGCCACTAGGTTAGTCATAATTGTTATGACCATGACAAGTCTAGTTTAATAAGACCTGAATCAATTCTTTCTAAGAAAAGATTGAGTCTGAGGTCTTCCACCATTGTAGATGTGCGGACCCTTCCTGGGATTGATTGTTCTCGATTGGATACAGTGGCTCAGTTGCACCGGGAAGATGCAACCATGTCTATTAGGCATTGGATGCTATGAGCTAAAGGATGAGTTGGGCTCAATATTCTGGATACGGTGAGAGACTCAATTAGGAATCCAGTCTGTGCAAATGGTGGGTCTGACTTAACTAAGGAGTGGATCAATATTTCGGATATGGTGAGATTCATGAATTAGAGACCAAGTTTGGGTGCACCATGATTAGAGAATCGTTGAACAAGAGTTGTTCACTCATTGGCTAACCCATCACCAATAACTGTTAGGTGAGGTGATGAGTTAGTTGGTGAGACCGCACCATCCACTAGAAATCATTAATCATGGAGATTTTCACATCTCTACAGAGAGAGTGTAGGGATCTGAGAAAATAGTGGAGCTAATTTGTTTAAAAATAAAATCTCTAAACAAATTGGTCAAGTCATAATTACAGTATCTAACTAGAATTTTTGACTCTCTACAGAAAAATATCTGCATCCAACCCATTGGCACGTATCCTAGACACACATAGACTGACTGGACCCAATTATAAAGATTGGCTTAGGAAATACAAAATAGTTTTGGGTTCCGAGAAGTTAACCCATGTACTAGACCAGGACCCTCCCACCTTACCGTCCATCTATTGAACAGAGAGCGTCTCTGAAAAAATGGATAGATGAAGATAATAAGGCCAGATATTACATGTTGGGCTCGATGTCTGATGAGCTCCAGTGTCAACATGAAGATATCGGGACTGCTCGCCAAATGTTGTCTCACCTGCAGGAGATGTTTGGTGAACAGAGTCATGCAGCCAAATATCAAGTCACAAAATGACTTTTTAAGGCTAAGATGCATGATGGGAAGTTAGTCCTGTTAGATATATGTGCCCTAGAAGCCAGAATTGGCTGACACTTGTAATACACTTCTAGGGGCAAAATTGTAATTTTGACTATAATAAATGGGTTATTTTCTATCACACATGTGTATTTAGTGTCTGTGATACATCCTTTGAGTTAATGGTAATGATAATTCATATTTTCAAGAGTTGAAAATTTAAGACATGAATAATCATTATTAACTCATAAATAGCTCCCGACCATAGGATCATCACGAGGATGGTGATTGATCCGGAAGGTTGGTGTACGATCGCTTCTCTTTAGTAGATGAGTCTTGAGTCTATGGTGTGGAGACACCAGAGCGAGAGTACAGGTACTCGTTAGAGAACGAGGGCACTGAGCGTGACCACCTCGAGTAGTCATTAGGGAGTCTACCTTCTCGTCAATGACTGACTCGATGCTGCAGTAGTGTGTCTGGGTTCTTGACCTGAGATGCATCGGAGTTCACCCTTGAGGGTGTTATAGTTTGACTACACCATTACTCGGTCTCCTAGCCATATGGAAACCCTGAGGTGTATGTTGGCTGTGACATGTTCATTGTAGGAACTGGACTGCATCAAGATGGGATCTATCTACCTCGGTGGTAGAGGAGTAGCCCTATGATGATCATGAGAATCAAGTCCTGAAGCCCATGGCCATGGCAGAGATTCTC
>QRFJ01004814.1:195237-232354 GCA_006176705.1 Cocos nucifera | reverse complement strand
ATACATTAAACAGTATCTAACTAAATCTTTAACTCTCTATAAGGAAAATATCGTGCGTTCCAACCCATTAGCACCGTACCTGAAAACCATACAAACTGACGCTGAACTCAATTAATAGAAGATTGACTCAGAAACTACAGAAATTATTTTGGGTTCGAGAAGTTACCCATGTTTGGATCAGGACCCTCCACCTTACCAGTCCATGCCATCCACTAAACAGGAGAAGCGCTCTAGAAAAATGGATATACAAAAAGAATAAAGCCAGATATTACATATTGCTCGATATCCTGATGAGTCTGCGCCCGTGTTATTGGGCTGCTCGCCATTGCTCAACCTATGGAGATATTTTGGTGAACAGAGGTCGCACAGCAAGTATCGGTCACGGAAATACTTTTTTAAAGAACTAAGATGCCGTTGATGATCAGGTTCAGTCAAGTCAAGATCGGTCTGCATGGAAGAGCTTGAGAGCTCGTATGTGAAGTTAGACTTGGATCTGCAAGAATGATAATTATTCTGCAATCCTTGACTAATGCATAATCGCAGGCAATTCCATCAATCGAATTACCATATACATAACCAAAATTTCTTGGCCGAATTAATGAATAGGATCACCGCTGAGCTTTCTATAAAGATTCTATGGCTCAGTTCATCACTGAACGGATTCTTCCAAAAGAAGAGTCTTATGAAAAAGAAAAAGAAGTCTGTGAGAAAAGCAAGAAGTGAGGAGCAAGAAAGAAAGAAGCAGAGCCGAAGATGAGTCGAAAAAGTATTTTCATTGCAACAGCGATGTGTCCTGAGAATGGAACTGCCCCTACTTACTTGGCCATCCTGAAGAACAAGAAGGAAGGTCCTTTGACGGTAATGCCTCGTTATTGAGTCCTAACCTTTAATGTCTTCTGCATCCAGTTGGATTCTTGACTCTGGTTCTAGTGCTCATCGTGCCAGCTTGCCATCAGGATCCTTGAGATAGCAGGAGGCTAAGGATGGAGATAATGATCCACCCACGCATCGGTAATGGAGGCAAAGTTGCTACAGTGGTGGTGGCCTTCCTCTCTGTACATCTGAATTAGAACTTTAGTTTTGAAAAGACTATTATTATGTCCGCGAACTACAGGAATTTGAGAATTTCTGTTTCATGCTGTAGCACAAGAAGGCTAAATGTTCTTTATGGGAACCATTGTATACATTCTTTAATGAAAACAAATAAATAAAAAAAAAACTGTGCAAGATGTTTTTCCTACTTAATGTCCTTTATCAACCTTACGAATTCTAGAACTATCGGAGCAAAACGTTGAATGCCAAAATGACCTAGGAATAGTCCAAGATAGAAATTTATTCCCCATGGGGCAGTCTAGATTAGTCATTATAGTAATAGATAGGATCAACAATTAGAAGAAAAATCGGGCTATTGAGTCCATTGACTTTGCGAGTCATATCCAACTTGTGAATCTTGTCTCCCAAGGCAAAATGACCAAACTTGCTATTGTAAGGACGGGAGAGCGACAACAGATCTCCTTGCCTAGTAACCAAATACTGAATTTTTGGCCCTTTGATATGTCAGCTGAGGCAATTTTTCCTCCGGTCTAATACATATCTTTACACGATGTCTAATCTAAATATGTATGTGTAAGTCTTATGGAGATACAAGTCTGAAGCTTTTGGAAAAGTTCAAAGAATCGCCCATTGACGTAGATAAAATAAATTAGAAAACCATTAAAGATTCGTCGATCAGCACACAGGAGTGAGAATACCTTAGTCAGGTAATTCCTTAAGACTATCTTCAATTATAGGATGGGCATAAATCTCTCATGGACTCCCACAAGGAACCATCTCAACTCAAACGGGATTTTAGAAAGGAGGAAATCGGACCTATTGGGATATGGGTCTGATCCATGATGAGCTTTCCACAAACCTCTCAATTTTCTTTGGAGACAATTCATTTGTAACTTCAATTAATCACTGATAGGGTTTGCTTAAGACTAATTTCTACATATGAACCGTATCGAGATTATGGCATGGTAGAAGAAACCAAGTCGTAGTCATCCAGAATTTGGGGTTTGCCCGGCTATGTCAAAAGACAACAAGCGAACAATTAGAGTTAGCGTCCTTCAGAAGCTCGATTGACACTAGGATAATCCTAAAGAGTCATTAGGATACTATTTCTACAAATTCCAGAAGGACCACAAATGTGATTGTGAGTCAACAATGCATGCTTTCTTGAAAAATAGTTTATTCCAAGGAATAGCAGCATTGGAAAGCAAATTGAGCTGATGGAGAAAGTCTCACGAAGTACAACGACTAAGGACCAACATTTGGAAATCAAATCAGGTTGAGCCTAATAAGAAAACTACCTCCTCCACCTTCATAGATGGAAAGGAGTTTCCCTCTCCGATGAAAGATAACTTAGGTGTTATTTGTTAAGAGGAAGTAGAGAAAATGTTCCTCGTAGGTAATGGGCTCATGGATGATCCCAAAACCTACAACGAGACGGATATCAGGATATGACTTTGAGAAATTGGCTAAAGAGGCCCAATGCAGTCAGAAATTGACTCGATTGCACTCGAATCACAATCTGGACCTTGTATAGATTTACCAGAGGTAATAGGACCTATTGGTGTAAATGGATCTTCAAAGTAGAAAGATTGGTGGCAGATGGGAATGTGGAGACAATTCAAGCCTAAACTAAATGGCAAGATTATAGTGTCAATGTGGCGAAGGCACATTGACTATCGGGATACTTTTTCTTCATGGCTATGCTAAAATCCATCCAACACATTGCGTTGCCATTGCAGCCTATGTCGATTACGAAATATGTAAGCAATGGAGCGTGAAAACGGCCGTTCTTGAATGGATATGGGGCGCTGTGGGAAGGTGGGAGAGAGGTGATTGGTCGAGTATTATTGTGTTAATGGTGGGGATAGGTCGACGCGCTGGTGATGTTTGATCTTTCAGCGAGTTTCGCGTGAGATGATAAGATCAAAGGTTTGCAAGCTGCAAAGATCCATATATGACTTAAGCAAGCATCTCAGAGCTGGAACACTCGTTTCAAAGAGTGAATCAAAACGTTTTGATTGAAAAAACATCAAAAATGAAAAGAACCAGGTGTTTTCAAAAAAGATCAAGTGGGAGCGCTGTTTGTCTTTCTCGTATGTACGGTAATGACATCCTCCTTATTGAAAATGAATATTCCCAAGATGAGAAGCAGTCAAATTATGTGTTGTCCAAGGGAATTGCATGAAAGACCAGGGAAGCAGATCCTGTGGTATTCTAAGGAATGAGAGGTTCTACAGGGAAATTAGGAGCTGAAGTAGGATGCTTAGGACTTTATAAAAGATGTACATAGAGGAAGTACTAAAGTAAGTTAGTATGAAAAAACTCTAAAAGGAGAATTAATACCCTGTCAAAAACATGGTAATTCAATCTACCCAAGAGATTGCCCTAGCATATCCGTGAGATATAGAACGCCCATGAGCAAGAGCCTTTATGATCTTCTGCAAATAGGGAGCCTCATGTATGCCATGCTATGTACATATCTGATGATCCCCATGCTGTGAATGTCACAAGCTAGATTCCAATCAAATCCAGATGAAGAACATGAAGCTTCTATATGAATTATCGCTTAATACTTGAGATAAATAAGGATTATGATTGATCTGGCTTTGTAACATGGGAGACCCAAGTCCAGGAAAGTCAATGATCTGTAGACGCCGAATGTTTTTTTATGTCCGATTTGTTAGAGTGATCGGAGGAAATGGTCGAGTCTGATCTGCAAGTCTGTTTTTGTGTGCCGCAATTGGTGGTTGCAGTAGCTGAAGAGTT
The DNA here is from genome assembly GCA_006176705.1 of Cocos nucifera. Classification (NCBI taxonomy): domain Eukaryota; kingdom Viridiplantae; phylum Streptophyta; class Magnoliopsida; order Arecales; family Arecaceae; genus Cocos; species Cocos nucifera. Next base: position 228,535 of record QRFJ01004814.1, on the reverse strand, counting down.
TCAGCTGATACTTGGTGATGACTTGACCAATTTATTTAGGGAATTTTATTTTTAAACAAATTAGCTCCCACTATTTTCTCGGATCCCTACACTCCCTCTGTAGAGATGCGAAAATCTCCACGATTAATGATTTCTAGTGGGTGGTGCGGTCTCACCAACTGACTCATCACCTCACCTAACAGTTATTGGTGATGGGTTAGCCAATGAGTGAACAACTCTTGTTCAATGATTCTCTAATCATGGTGCACCCAAACTTGGTCTCTAATTCATGAATCTCACCGTATCCGGAATATTGATCCACTCCTTAGTTAAGTCAGACCCACCATTTGCATGGACTGGATTTCCTAATTGAGTCTCTCACCGTATCCAAAATATTGAGCCCAACTCATCCTCCAGCCCATAGCATCCAATGCCTAATAGACATGGTTGCATCTTTTCCCGGTGCAACTGAGCCACTGTATCCAGCCGAGAACAATCAATCCCGGGAAGGGCCCGCACATCTACAATGGTGGAAGACCTCAGACTTAATCTTTTCTTAGGGAGAATTGATTCAGGTCTCATTAAACTAGACTTGGCTCATAGTCATAACAATTATGACTAACCTAGTGGCATGGGTTAGCTCGGATTATTGACCACCTCAGATCAGAACTGTGTCAACAGATATGGCCAGGTAAGTGAGACCGGTGGAAGGAATATGCCATTAACTCGTACAAGAATGCATTCAGGTCGAGTAGCTTTCAATTAAAAATCAGTCGGTCGTATGTGCCAAACTTACCTTAGACACCAAATTGTTGAGTCAGAACCAATTGGGTTAGCCTACAATCCAGACTCTAACCTCTGAGCCTAATTAGGTCTTGCTTGATCGTGACTCGATCTTGACCCAGACTTAATCCTATTAGGCTGGTCAATTTAAGCATTGTTGATCCCATCTAACCAACTCTTGATTCGGTTTGATCAACCGCTTAGACCTAATTGAGCTACCCAAGCCCGAACCCAGTATTATGAATATGTCTTAGATCTGAAAATTCTCAATTTTAGACCTAATTAATATTCCATAATCTTAATTTTTAATTAAGTAGGGTTCATAAACAAAATATGCACAATAAATCCTAGGATTTCAGGATCTAGGGTTTTGCAGAAAGTAAGTTTTGGGTTTCTGATTAAGGACGAACACGCAGCACCCCTACACGTCATAAGAACACCCCATCGAATGGGAGGAGAGGGCCTTTAAATTCCCTTCTTCGTTCTTATGACCGGACGGCCAAGAGGAACGCCTTAATCAGGAACATGTCAATACTACAAAACAGTTTTAGATCTATATCATATATCTCATATATAAATTAGATCTAATCATGGCATATTTTGCATACATCTCATGTATCATAATCATGCATATTTTCAGATCTAAATTATCTCATAATAATCTAAAAAATTAGATTTAAATTGATCTAATCAAAATAAATTCTAATCTAGATAATTATGTAGAACTATTCTACAACTAGTCTAGACATGCATCAATCATATCTCATATGATATTTAAAATTAAATAATTTTTATTTACTATTTTTTAGATGTTATTATAACCATTATAATATCAAAAAATAGTAAATAAATAGATCTAAAATATGATTTAATCAAATTAAATTAAAAACATGCAAGACTATTCTATAGAACTATTCTATTTTAGAACTAGTCATGCATATTTTCTAATCTTAGATCCAAATCATTTAATTTTAATTTTTTCTGATTTCAGATCTGATCACATCTCATGTGACATCTGAAATCACTTATTTTTTAATTAAAATAAATTTAAAATCAGATCTAAATACTTTAGAACCTTGGCTCTGATACCAGTTGAAGAAAATCCTGATTTCTCGGATCCAGGTTCGTTCAGATCTGATCAGATCAAGAGATATATTTCAAAAATTTTTCTCTTTGATCTAGATCAGATCTAGAGATATTTTAGATCTAATTATTATTATTTTAAAAATTAAAATAAAATTAGATAAATTAAATCAAATTTAATTTACCTTGAAGTGGGTAATCCTATTACCCGTTGATGATCCTGTATGAGCAGCGGAAGGTTCTGGATCTAGCCACGCAAGTGCCTGGCCTCTACCGGTATCCACTCAGGCTGGATCTGGAGATCCTCTTCTTCTCTATCACGTCTCCAAAAATTAGATCTGGATCTGATCTGGAGGATCTTCAAAACTCTTTTTGAAGATCAGCAGTTGTCCTTTGCAGCAGTGCAGCCTTCTAGCTTTCAGTCGCCTTTCTTTGATCTGGATCGCACCAACCAAGAATCCAAACCTACTTTTGGACATGGAGAGGAGAGGGAGAAGGTGGGTTTGGCATGGAGGAAGAGGGGAGAGGCAGCCTTGGGGCATGGGATTTTAATTCTCCAATCATACAATCATTAAATCTGAGTTGGGCGCAGGGTCTTATTTATAGACTGTCTGTGATCCAACTCCTCTTCTTCCCAACCAATCACAACTCTTTGTGAAATCAGATCTAAATCTGATTGGTGGGAATAGAGTCCCCTGGATTCCTCCTTAGAGGGTGCCTAAGACCAGTCAAAGTTGGTTCTTAGGAGAACTCTAATTGGAATCCAAAAAGGAGATGGAGTCCCTATCCAACAGGGACTCCTAGGCGCCTCCAACTTGGGCACACGCCAAGGGTGGCGTGCGCCCTCCTTCCTTGCCAGGTTCTGGCAGGAGGACAAGGCCCCCCCACCAGCTCTCCAATAGGTGCGTGACATGTGGACAGAAAGTCAAAGTGTCAATGGTCAACATTTGACCAGTCAAAGGTAGACTTTTGACCAAAGTCAAAGGAACGAAGAAATGGCAGGTGACCAAAAATGGCAGGTAATGTCTTACAAAATAAGACAACCTTTTTCTGACTTGGACAACCTCCAGTCAGACCATATGAAGGCCTCTGATTGAGCACAAACTCCTTTGGCTCAGTCAGGACAACTTATTTATGATAGCAAAAGAAGAACGTTAGGTTCAATCGAGTGCTAGCACGATTTCCTTGAACCTAATTGAATCTCATTCAGATCAATTGAACTGGATCAGTTCAATTGATGATCACCAGATTCAAACCCTTGTTTGTGTGACCCAGTTAGGTTCAGTTCTGTATGGTAATGGGATATGTCATGATCTCTATCATCGACATCATCGAAACTCCTTTCGATGGATCAGAACTCTTCTGATTCGAACAGCTAGAATGATCGATCATCTAAATCATTCTAATTGCTCCCAAAATCCACCAGTGACACCTAGCAGTATATGGTGGCAACCCATCAGAGCTGAATGCGAACCTCTTGGTGCAGCTACCTGTGTGATTAAGTTCTTCTATCTTGAGCCCCGATCAGATTAGGGTTAAGGTGAACTCGTCAAACCCTAGTCTCTGTCATATGATGTAATCATTCGATTCAAGTCCAATGTGAAAAACCTAAATAGAAACTCTTTCTATTATTTCACTCTGCCATGGCCATGGGCTTCTGGACTTGATTCTCATGATCATCATAGGGCTGCTCCTCTACCACCGAGGTAGATAGATTCCATCTTGATGCAATCCAGTTCCTACAATGAACATGCTATAGCCAACATACACCTCAGGATTTCCATATGGCTAGGAGATCGAGTTAATGGTGTAGTCAAACTATAACACCCTCAAGGTGAACTGCTGATGCACCTCAGGTCAAAGAACCAGACACACCACTGCAGCATCGAGTCAGTCATTGACGAGAAGGTAGACTCCCTAATGACTACTCGAGGTGGTCACGCTCAGTGCCCTCGTTCTCTAACGAGTACCTGTACTCTCGCTCTGGTGTCTCCACACCGTAGACTCAAGACTCATCTACTAAAGAGAAGTGATTGTACACCAATCTTTTGGATCAATCACCATCCTCGTGATGATCCTATGGTCGAGAGCATTTTATAAGTTAATAATAATTATTCATGTCTTAAATTTTCAACTCTTGAAAATATGAATTATCATTATCATTAACTCAAAGAATGTATTACAGACACTAAATACACATATGTGATAGAAAATAATCCATTTTATTGATATTAGTCAAAATTATAATTTTTTTCCTAGAAGTGTATTACAAGTGTCAGCCAATTCTGACTTTTAGGGCACATATATGTAACAGTGGAGACACCAAAGTGAGAGTATAGGTACTCATTAGAGAATGAGAGCACCGAGCATGACCACCTCGAGTAGTCATTAGGAAGTCTACCTTCTCGTCAATGACTGACTCAATACTGCAGTGGTGTGTCTGATTCTTTGACCTAAGGTGCATCGGCAGTTTATCTTAAGGGTGTTATAGTTTGACTATACCATAACTCGATCTTCTAGCCATTCAAAATTCTGAGGTGTATGTTGGCTATAGCATGTTTATTGTAGGAACTGAATTGCATCAAGATGGAATCTATCTACCTTGGTGGTAGATGAGCAGCCCTATGATGATCATGAGAATCAAGTCCAAAAGCCCATGGCCATGGCAGAGTGAAATAATAGAAAGAGTTTTTATTTAGGTTTTTATATCGGACTTGAATCGAATGATTACATCATATGACAGAAATTAGGGTTTGACGAGTTCAACTTAACCCTAATCTGATCGGAGCTCAAGATAGAAGAACTTAATCACACAGATAGCTACACTAAGAGGTTCGCATTCAGCTCTGATGGGTTACCACCATATACTGCTAGGTGCCACTGGTGGATTTTGGGAGTAATTAGAATGATTTAGATGATCGATTATTCTAGCTATTTGAATCAGAAGAGTTTTGATCCATCGAAAGGAGTTTCGATGATGTCGATGATAGAGATCATGATATATCCCATTATTATACAAAACTGAACCTAATCAGATCACACAAATAAGGGTTTGAATCTAATGATTATCAATTAAACTGATTTAGTTTAATTGATCTGAATGAGATTCAATTAGGTTTAAGAAAATCATGCTTGCACTCAATTGAACCTAACGTTCTTCTTTTACTATCATAAATAATTATCCTGACTGAGCCAAAGGAGTTTGTGCTTGATCAGAGGCCTTCACTCGATCTGATTGGAGCCTGTCCAGGTCAAAAAATGGTTGTCTTATTTTGTAAGACAATACCTGCCATTTTTGATCACCTACCATTTTTCATCCTTTGACTTTGGTCAAAAGTTGACCTTTAACTGATTAAATGTTGACCATTGATACTTTAACTTTTGTCCATGTATCACTCACCTATTAGAGAGCTGGTGGGGGCTTGTCGTCCTACCAAAAACTGGCAAGGAGAAGGGTGCACGCCAAGGGTGACGTGCGCCCAAGCTTGAGGCACCCAAGAGTCCCTATTGGATAGGGACTCCATCTCCTTATTGGATTTTGATTAGACTCCTCCTAAGAACCAACTTTGACTAGTCTTAGGTGCCATCTAAGGATGAATCAAAGAAACTATATTTCCACCAATCATATTTAGATCTGATTTCACAAAGAGTTGTGATTGGTTGGGATGAAGAGGAGTTAGATCACGCATAGTCTATAAATAAGACCCCATGCCCAACTCAAAGACAAGAACAATTCTCTACACCCCAAGGCTGCCTCTTTCTTCCTCCTCCATGCCAAGTTCATCTTCTCCCTCTCCTCTCCATGTCCAAAGAAGTTTGGGATCTCAGTTGGTGCAATCTAGGTGAGAGAAAGGAGACAGAAAGCTAGAAGGCTGCGTTGCTATAAAGGACAACTGCTGATCTTCGAAAGCTATTTTGAAGATCCTCCAAATCAGATTTAGATCTAATTTTTGGAGACATGATAGAGAAGAAGAGGATCTCCAAATCCAGTCCAAGTGGATATCGGTAGAGGCCAGGCACTTGCGTGGCTAGATCCATAACCTTCCGCTGCTTACAGGATCATCAATGGGTAATAGGATTACCCTATATCAAAGTAAATTAAATTAAATTTAATTTATCTATATTTTATTTTAATTATTAGAATAATAAAAATTAGATCTGAAATATGTCAAATTTGATTCGGATCAAAGAGAAAAGTTTTGAAATATATCTCTTGATCCGATCATATCTGAACGAACCTGATCTGAAAAATCAAAATTTTTCTTCAGTGCTCACCTAAAAATTCCATCAAAAATACCATCGGAGATAAGGTAAGAGCCCCTGCCTTTTTTCTTTTTTTCTTTTCCTTCTTTCCATGTCCCTATGGATAGCCACCGATCGTTGGAATCACCGAAAGAGCCCAAAAAAGAAAATCCCTATTTTCTCTCCTATTTTAACCAAGCCATATTTCTCCTTTTTCGACCACCTACACCACCACTCACAGTGTTGCACCCTTTGGCTCGTGACCCTTACCTGCTAGCTACCCATCTTGGAGGTCTTGAACACCTATGATCAGCCAATGACCGGTGAAACCAAAGAAAAGGATGCAGATATCCTATTTTGAACCTTTCTCATGATTTTCTATTATCCGATCCTCATCGCTTGCTGTTCCTCACTTCATCACCATCGACCACCACTACTGGACCTCCAGTCATGTCATCGTAGCTCGTTGGAGGGTGAGCCACCACCCCCTCCCCTGTTCGGCCAAGAGAGAAGAAGAAAAGAAAAGAAAGAAAAAAAAGAAAAGAAAAGAAAAGAAAAGAAAAGAAAAGGAGAGAAAAGATTTTCTCTCTCCTTCTTCTCCTCTCTCTAGGGCCCTACTCTCTCTAGCTGCACCATAGACCTTAGGATGAACCTAAGATGAAATCAAGATGACAAGGGATTGCTTTGAAATCCGTACAGTAGGCTGGATCTAGTCTAAATTTTTCATAGTATTTGATCACAGTTAACCTATATTGAATCATCTTGATACGATCCCTGATAATCCTGATCATGATTACCTCTTTTATCGGATATAAAGATTCTCTCTCCACTTTCTCTCTCTTGATTAACTTTCTCTCTCTAAGAAGATCTATGAATCTTGTATCGAGTGGTGCCTTCTTTTCTAGGGATCCATGTTGACTCAAATAAGATGATCTGAAGTTGCTTTGAAATCTATGCCATATGTCAACCCTACTTCGACCATATCTAGTATCTTAAGAATCTATCATTGATGAATCTTGTTGATTGATCTTGACTTTGATTTGATTGTTCTTCATGATTTTTTGATCAAGTTGCTTAGATATGATCCTCAATTAGGAGATCCTAAATTCTTTGGTGTGCAGACGGTCTATTACATTCGATCAACAGTCTTTTTTTCTTATGATTTAAATCTTATTAAATTTATCGAATAGAAAATTAATCATATTTTTAATATTTTAAATAGGATCACTTATGAAGTCTAAGGATCTAGGGTGAATAAGATAAGTGAAATCTTATGTTCCTTATTTATTTAAAATTATCATATTTTTTTATGTAAATAAACTATTATTATAAATTCATATTTTTTTTATAAAATAAGGATCAGCATATGAAGTATGAAAATCATGTTTTATCATGATCATTGTTTTTATGAATATATTTTATGAAAATAGTATGTTTTATGAATCATGAAATTAAATATTCTTTTATTAAAATATATGTATATTTTAAGAAAAAGATATAAGAATTTTAAAGGCTCCCAAATAGCTATGAATGAATTTCTATGAAAAAATCGATATCCGAAGCTAGCATCCACAAGAAATATGATCCCGCCAATGGATTTTAAGTTGGCACAAGAAATAAGAAACCTATCGATTAAGAAATATGAACCCATCATGGATACAATAGTGATTTTAGCATGAATATCTGTGAGCAATATTTTGAAACATGACATGAATAAATTAATGATTTATAAACCATGTTTATGAAATTTCATAGATTATGCATGCATGATGGATTTATGACCTGATTTATATTATATTCTATGAAATACTTTATTTACTATAATTATTATTTTTAAAATAATGCAGTGTCATGAATAAACTTATATCTGATCCAGTAAGAAAATGCAGATTTTACTTACTGAACTAATGTAGCTCATATCCTTTTTATTTTTTTTCTTTTATAGAGGATTAAGATTAAGAATGATGAAGGATCCAGGTTTGGAGGTATATATAGCAAGCTTATGGATTTTTGTGGGTGAACTTAGTTTATCAAATGATTATAGATTTATAGTCAATTATTTTATGAATTTTAAGATATAATTTTGGTATATGATTTAAGGTTTAGATGCTCCAAACCAATTTTAATTTAATTATTTAAGGAATGATGAAATTGAATCTTTATTTATATTTTAATTATGATCAATTTTAACTGATTATGATGGATAGGCTTTATATTATCGAGGATGGTATCTTTCGATAATATGACCGTATTATGTCTCGAATTTAGGACATGATATTTTATGGTATCAGTGTAATAGGTTTGACAATGGATATAACTTAAAGTCTAGCAATAGATTTGATCATGGGTAGATTTTAAAAGACTAGCAATAACTTTAACTATAATTAAAACTTAAACTTAGAATTATGATTCCTAGGGTTGGGCAAACAAAAGTATTGAAGAATTGATCTTGATTAAAATAGTACAATTGAGAGGATTCAAAGATTGGATTTTGGATCAATAGGTATTGTAATGCATAAGCGACATACGATGTGTATAATATAATTGATGAGTTATATCTTGGATTTCAATAAGTAGGATAACCTAAGTTTAATATATGCTGACCTTTGAATATGGAATGTTATACTGATAGGTTATATTATGTTATGAATATTTGTTCCATTATTATTTAGATGATTTTGAAAATTCTAAACTCGATATGGATGAAGATTTTGATGATTTTTCTAATGCTGATTGTCTGATCATTATAATTTTAAAAAATTTATTTAAGATGTAGCCTAAGAAAGAATTGCATTAGATATAGAGGAATATTTTTCGAGCATTGAATCTAAAAAGGATCATGAAATTCACATGTAAATGAAAAATAAATGTGGATCTATTGATAGATTGGATTATTTTATCTTCATTTTGTTTGTTGGAGATAATGAAATATATTAATTATTTCAAATCAAAATTTAGATTTCTGAGTTGATCTAAGGTATCTTGCAATTATTGAATTTTTTTTGGAGACTTAAATAAGTTTTAAAATGTCAGGGTTAAGATTTTATGTCGATTTGTTGATGGATGCTAACGGTCATGATAAAGGAAGCTCTAGGAGATAATCGAGTTGATTTTATTCATAGAAAGTTAACTTGCGATCATCTAGTTTGACGGAGTTGGAGTTAATCTTTTTATAAAGAAATATTAGTTATAACTATGTAATTGATTGTCCAATGAATCTAGGGTTAACTCACTTCAATTAGTTTTAGACTTATAAGATTTTAGATGAGACATGGAGTTTATGCAAGGACTTCAAATATGGAAGAAGATTAAGATTTAATTTTGATGAGATATGTTTGAGTCATAGTAAAGGATAGAGAAACTCAAAAGTTTTGTTTAAAGTCTATCAAAAATTTAAAAAGTTAGATCTTTTGAGACTCTGATGTAAAATAGTATTATTATTAAAATTCATTCGATAGCTTTGGAGGATTCGGTGAGTTCAGATCAAAATGCGCAATAGAAGCATGGTGGTTGAATTATATTAAAATTAGTTAAGAATACTAATTCTAATGCAATAAGTGATATGAATGGAGACTTGATTTTTAGTAAAAGAGATCGCCATTGATAAATGGAAGGATAAGCTTATTGATTTTTAGGCTCATCTAGATGTTATAGTATTATCTTCGGTGATTAGATCTTTTATTATTAGTAATGGTCAAGAAAATTTTGAGCATCTTAAATTTAAGATTAATGGATTGATATTCCTTGGTAAAGCTTGGATATAAAATATTTTAGATATAGATATTATTTTCTTAACTTTAACATTATTACTCCAATTATTTGAATAGATTTAAGGATTTTTCATGAAAAGAGTTTAATTATTACATTATATAAGAAGTTAAAAGAATAAAGAAGGTTGTAGATTATGGTGAGCATCTAATGCTCTAGGCTCCTCTATTTTTTATTAAAAATAAGTAGGGTTGATTATGATTTTCATATAAATTAATCAAGAATAAATAATTTCATGGGTAAGGAACTATGATATTCATATCTTGTGGATGGAAAGATGTCATGAGGTTTAGGAGGCATGATAGAGGTTTAGGTGGCATGATAAGTTAAGTTCGTGCAATATTAGGCCTTTTGAATTCTTGGGCAGAGTAGAGATGTATCTTATAAACTAGCCTTATTGTTAGAATTATCTAAAATGTATAATGTCTTTCATGTTTCTCTATTGAGAATGTTTGTTTCTGATATGAATAATATGGTAGAATATGAGCTATTGCAAGTTGATGAAGACTTAACTTATAAAGAGTTTCTCATCTAAATTATCATTGAAAAGATCAAGCAAGTTTCGAGGATGAAATTTTTTTTAGGAGGGAAGAATGTAATAACCGACCTATTTCTTTTTTTAAAAAAAGGGATGAACGAAGACTCCCAATAGGAATCTTCTTCTCGTGCCCGAGTAAGAATAGGACTCCTAGGACTTTCCAAACCTTAGGAGATCCTCTATAAAGACTCCTCCTCCCTTCTCTAAGGCCCTCGAGCAACCCAGCCTTCTCCTCTCTCTTTCTTCTCTCTCTATTCTTCCATTGAAGACCACGGGCATCCTCCTTGTGCTCACCTAAAAATTCCACTGAAAATACCATCGGAGACAAGGTAAGAGCGCTTGCCTTCTTCCTATTTTTCTTTTCCTTCTTTCCATGTCCCTATAGACAGCCACCGATCGTCGGAATCATCGAAAGAGCCTCAAAAAGAAAATCCCTATTTTCTCTCTCATTTTAATTGAGCCATATTTTTTCTTTTTCGACCACCGGCACCGTCGCTCGCGGTGTCGCACCCTCTGGCTTGTGACCCTCACTTGCTTTGCTAGCTATCCACCCACCTTGAAGGTCTTGGCCACCTATGATCAGCCAATGATCGGTGAAACCAAAGAAAAGGATGCGGATCCCCTATTTTGGACCTTTTCCATGATTTTCTATTGTCTGATCCTCGTCGCTTGCTATTCCTCGCTTCATCACAATCGACCACTGATAGGGACGTGATGTTGTCGTTAAGACACCGTATTTATCAGTTTAATCCGATTTCTTAAAATCATTGAAAATGTATAGATAGTAGTGAGTCGGGTCGAATCCATAGGGAAGGTAGTATTTTAGATTTGAAATCTTTGATTTTTAAAAAAAAAAGAAGAAAAGGATTTGAGTTTTCAGAATCAAAAGTGAAGTCGGAAAATTAAAAACAAAAATTAAAAGATGTAGAGATTTAAATTTGGTACTAAGATCTATTAGTTAGATCTTAGCATCTACTTGCAATAAAATAAAAAGTAATAATTAAAATATAGAAATTAAATTATAATAAAAATTAAAAATAAGAAATTAAAATGCAAAAATAAAACTTTTATTAATTAAAATTTTAGAATTTAAATACATAAAATTTAAAAAAAAAAAATAAAATAGCCTGATCTCTGATCTTGGATCGGCATTGGCAGAAAGATGGTGTAGAAGCTCGGCTCTTCTTCTCGGCACCCGTTGCTTCGAAGCAGCCTTTAACCCATAGCCTGGCTTCGCCCCTGTACCAAAGCTTCACCTTGATCGGAGATATTAATTTTTGATGGCCTGGGGTCCTTTTTATAGAGCTAGGAGGGCTGGATATTTTTTCTAAAGGCAATATGGGACTAATAGCCTTTGTAATCATCAAAAATACAAAGAAATTTGGATAAAATTTGAATCAAAATAGCTCTGATATGACTCTGATAAATCTGATAAAATCCAGCCATTCAATAGGAATCCAACGGTCCAAAAATCATCAAAATCGGATGCAGATAAGCTCAGATCGGGTCGGATTAAATTCTGGCCGTTGGATCGCGCTTGATCGAGGAAATCTGGCCGCAAATCGCGCTTCGGGAGTCTTGATCACCGCCGGCAGCATTCTGGACCGTCGGATCATCGCCTGGATCGAGCGCTGCCGATCCGATGGTGATCCGCGTGATGTTTGTATCTGAATAAAATTCGGAAGCAACCACAGCCGTCCGATCCTGACCGCAAACAACCACATCCGTCCGATCGCGCAATAACTGTTCCCATGGACCGCGTGGACCGGCCGCACCGCACACCGCAACCAATCAGCGCCGCTGTTGTCGAGTGAAAAGACTAGAATTACCCTTGTGAGCCGCGATAAATTTCTGTAGACCCTTAAGGGGTCTAGGTCCACCACGTGGCAATCTCTGATTCGCCGGAATTTTGCTGAGCTGGCGGTCCACGCCTGGATCGTGGACCGGCTGATGGCTTCAATGGCTGAGTCGGCTTGATGGCTTGGCTTGGCTTGGTGGCTCGGCTTACGGAGCCGGCTGAGCCGTTTTCTTTTTTTTTTTTTTTAATTTTTATTTATTTTATATCTTTCAAAATTCATATCTTTTCCATTTTAGCTTCGTTTTACTTAAAATTTATTTCGTTGTAATCAATAAAATGAGCTCTTTCTATCGATAATAAAATTTTATTTTTTAATTTTTATTATTTTTTTAGTATTTTTTAATTAATTTTTTAATTAATAAAAATATGAATTTTTCAAAAATTATATATAAATTGATTAATAATTCTTAAAAATTAATATAAATTAATTAATAAATTAATACTTTTATTGGTGAATTTATGATGCTTATCAACCACCACTACTGGACCTCTAGTCGTGCTGCCGTAGCTTGTCGGAGGGCGAGCCACCAGCACCTCCCTCTCCTATTTGGCCAAGAGAGAAGAAAAGAAAAGAAAGAAAGAAAAAAAGAAAAGAAAAGAAAAGAAAAGAAAAGGAGAAAAAATTTTCTCTCTCCTTCTTCTCCTTCTCTCTTTAGGGTACTACTTTTTCTCAGCTGCACCATAGACCCTAGGATGAACCTAAGATGAAATCAAGATGACCAAGGATTGCTCTAAAATCCATATAGCAAGCCAAATCTAGTCTAATTTTTTCATAGTATTTGATCACAGTTAATCCACATTGAATCATCTTGATATGATCCCTGATAATCCTGATCATAATTATCTTTTTTATCGAATATAGAGATTCTCTCTCCACTTTTTCTCTCTTGATCAATTTTCTCTCTCTAAGAAGATCTATGAATCTTATATCGAGTCATGCTTTCATTTCTGGGAATCCATGTTGATTCCAATAAGATGATCTGAAGTTGCTTTGAAATCCATGCCATATGTCAACTCTACTTCGGCCATGTCTAGTATCTTAAGAATCCATCATTGATGAATCCTGTTGATTGATCTTAACTTTGATTCGATTGTTCTTCATGATTTTCTAATCAAGTTTCTTAGATATGACCCTTAATTAGGAGATCCTGAATTCTTCGATATGCGGACGGTCTGTTACATTCGATCAATAGTCTTCTTTTTTTATGATTTAAATCTTATTAAATTTATCAGATAGAAAATTGATCATATTTTTAATATTTTAAATAAAATCACTTATGAAGTCTAAGGATCTAGGGTGAATAAGATAAGTGAAATCTTATGTTCTTTATTTATTTAAAATTATTATATCTTTTTATGCAAATAAATTATTATTATAAATTTATATTTTTTTATAAAATAAGGATCAATATATGAAGTGTGAAAATCATGTTTTATTATGATCATTGTTTCTATGAATATATTTTATGAAAATAGCATATTTTATGAATTATGAAATTAAATATTTTTTCATTGAAATATATGTATGTTTTAAGAAAAAGATATAAGAATTTAAAAGGCTCTCAGATAGCTATGAACGAATTCCTATGAAAAAATCGATATCCGAAGCTAGCATCCATAAGAAATATGATCTCGCCAATAAATTTCAAGTTGGCACAAGAAACAAGAATCCTGTCGATTAACAAATATGAACCTATCACGGGTACAATAGTGATCTTAGCATGAATATCTATGAGCAAGATTTTAAAACATGACATAAACAAATGAATAATTTATAAATCATGTTTATGAAATTTTATAGATTATGCATGCATGATGGATTTATGACCTGATTTATATTATATTCTATGAAATACTTTATTTGCTATAATTATTATTTTTAAAATAATATATTATCATTAATAAACTTATATTTGATATGGTAAGAAAATGTAGGTTTTACTTACTGAACTAGTGTAGCTCATATCATTTTTATTTTTTTTTTTCTTTTATAGAGGATTAAGATTAAGAATGATGAAGGATCCAGATTTGGAGGTCTATATAGCAAGCTTGGAGATTTTTATGGGTGAACTTAGTTTATTAACTGATTATGGATTTATAGTCAATTATTTTATGAATTTTAAGATACAGTTTTGGTATATGATTTAAGGTTTAGATGCTTTGAACCAATCTTGATTTAATTATTTAAGGAATGATGAAATTGAATCTTTATTTATATTTTAATTATGATGGATTTTAGTTGATTATGATTGTTGGTGCAGAATTTGGCTGACGTCGGATCGAGCTGGAGTCAAGAAAGACGAGGTCGCCATCGGTGATCTGCAAAATAAAGTTTCATCCAGAGTTGGTGGTGGTGACTCCGGTAGGACCCTCCGATGGTCAAGTTAGCTCTTCTGGCCAACAGAAATGGAGTGCTTAGAGAGGAGTTCGATAGAGTTTTTTTAAAAAAAAAAAACTTAGAGAAAATATATCTGGAGGATCCCTTTTTATAGATGAAACTTGTTATAATTATCCTGATAAATGACCATCGTAACCATTTTAATAAATGCCCATTGTAATCATCCTGATAAATATCAATCATGATTATCTTGATAAATGATAATCTTAATTATCATGATAAATTATAATTATAACCGCTTAGTAGTGGGATCGTCTGTAGGAATCCATCTAAAGGAACAGTCCAAAAGAAGTTTGGCTCCTGTAGAAGTCCGACTGCTGGAGGAGTCTGGAAGGAGTTCGACTCCTATAGAAGCCCGACTGGAGGAGTTTGGAGAAAGTTTGGCTTCCATAGAAGCACGATTGCTGGACCATAGAAGCCCGACTACTGGAGGAGTCCGAAAGAAATTTGGCTCCCATAGAAGCTCGACTGCTGGAGGAGTTCGGAAGGAGTTCGGCTTCCATAGAAGTCCGACTGCTGGAGGAGTTTGGCTCCCTTAGAAGTTCGACTACTAGAGAAGTTCGGAAGGAGTTCGGCTCTCATAGAAGTTCGACTAAAGGAGGAGTCCAGAAGGAGTTCGGCTCCCATAGAAGTCCGACTGCTGGAGGAGTTTGGCTCTCGTAGAAGCCCGACTGGAGGAGTCTGAAAGAAGTTCGGCTCCTATAGAAGCCCGACTGGAGGAGGAGTTCGAAAGAAGTTTGGCTCTCATAGAAGCCTGACTGCTAAAGGAGTTTGAAAGAAGTTCGACTCCCATAGAAGTTCGACTGAAGGAGGAGTTTGAAAGAAGTTCGGCTCCTGTAGAAGTTCAACTGGAGGAGTTCGAAAGAAGTTCGACTCCCATAGAAGTCCGACTGCTAGAGAAGTCCAGAAGAATTTCGGCTCCCATAGAAGTCTGACTGCTGGAGGAGTCTGGAAGGAGTTCGATCATTGAAAAAGTTTGGCTGAGGCTCGATCGCTGTGGAGTTTGATTGGGTTCGAAGTTCAGCTAGAGGAGTTCGGCCACTGAATGAGTTCGACCACTGGAGGAGATCGGATAGGATTCGATCGCTAAGGAGAGAATTCTCGATTGAAGCTCTTTTGTAATTTTCAGCTGCATTAGGCTAAGCATTTGGCTGAACTTCGATGGGAGTGAGGTTTATCCCCAATAATAGTCCTCCAACTCCCAAGTTCGAAGTTCGAAGAAAGGGAGTACCAAAAAAGCAACTGTCGAATTTTTTTTTTGGACTTTACACTCGTTGAGATTGAAGCATCGGGGAGATCTTGTCTTCTATAAGATTGACGTCGAAGTTGAGGCTCAGGCATAATAGGACTATTGTTAGGGCCTCTCCTCTCACCTCATCTAAACTGAACGAGGCCTTCGACTTTGCTCATGTTAGGACGAGTTCACCTCTTATTTCTAACGAACTGTGCGGGCACATATAGACCATTGTCAGGATCTCTCCTTCTATCTCATCTAAAATGAACGAGGTCTTCGACTTTGCTCACGTTAGGATGAGGTTCTCTTCCTATTTCTAATGGGCTATGGGGGCACATTAGGGCCATTATCAGGGCCTCTCCCCCCATCTCGTCTAAAATGAATGAGATCTTCGACTTTGCTCACGTTAGGAAAAGGTTCTCTTCCTATTTCTAATGGGCTGTAGGAGTATATAAGGGCCTCTCCCCCTATCTCGTCTAAAATGATCGAGATCTTCGACTTTGCTCATGTTAGGACAAGATTCTCCTTCTGTTCCTAACACGGCCACTTCTAATTATTTCTTTCCTGTCATCACATAATTTTTGCATCAAAAAATAATAATGTTGAAATGAAGAAATTTTATTGTAGAAAAATTACTGAGAGTACATCCTTAAATTTTTTGAGTTCCAAGGTCGTGGGAGCATTGTTCCTCCGAGCTCCTTCAGATGATAAGTTTCGGATCGGATGACCTCCACCACCTCATACGGATCTTCTCAATTTGGGGCAAGCTTCCCCTAGCTCTGAAGCTGAGAGATGGTAACTCATCGAAGCACTAAGTCCTCCACTCTGAATGTTTTACTTTTGACTCTAGAGTTATAATACCAGGCCACCTTTCATCTGTAGACCGCCATTCGAACCTGAGCTTTCTCCCTTTTTTCTTCCAATAGGTCGAGGTTGACTCTAAGATCCTGTGGATTGTGCTGCTCGTTGTAGGCCATGACTCATACTGATGGGAGCTTAAGTTTGACCGGGATGACTGCCTCTGTTCCAAAGGCCAAAGCGAATAGTGTTTCCTCAATTGACAGCTTTTGAGTAGTTCGGTATATCCAGAGAATATGATAGAGCTCATCCACCTAGTCTCCCTTTGCTTTATCGAGCCTTATCTTGATGTCTTGCAGTAGAGTCCGGTTGGTCACTTTAGCTTTCCCATTTTTCTATGGATGAGCTACCGATGTAAAGTGGTGGAAGATGTTTAGATCTTCATAGAATTCGGCGAATCTCATCCGAATTATCTTCTATTATCAGTTATGAGGGTTTGGGGTAGATCGAATCGACAGACTATTGACTTTCAGATGAAGTCTTGTACCTTGATCTCGATAATTTTGGCTAGAGATTCGGTTTTGATCCATTTGATGAAGTAATCGATCGCGACCAAGAGGAACTTTTGTTGCCCGGATGCTGTTGGAAAAGGACCGAGTATGTCCATTCCTCACTACACGAATGACCAAGGTGAGCTTAGCGGAGTAAGCTCGAAGGTCAGCTGTCTTTATATGTTTGTATTCTTCTGACAGCAGTCATATTTCTTGATATACTCCATGAAATCATGGTATAAGGTCGATCAATAGTATCCTTGCTAAAGTAGTTTTTGTGATAGGGATCTGGCTCCTACGTGGCTTCCATAAATTCCCTCATGCACTTTCAACAATGCGAAGTCAGCCTCTAAAGGTCGAAGACATCTCAGCAGCGGTAGCGAATACGACTTCTTGTACAACCTACCTTCGTACAAAATATACCGAAAGATTTGATTTTCGAGTTTTCGAGCTTCTTTCGAATCATGAGGAAGGACTCCATCCTTGAGGTAGGCAACCAACGGATCGATCTAGATTGGCTCGAGTTCTGTCTGCAAAATGACCTACAATTTCTTTGAGCTTGGGCACTTCAGGGTCTCAAAAAATACTTCTTTGGACAGTTTGGCTGAAGCTGAAGTGGCCAACTTAGAGAGAAGGTCGGCTCTTATATTTTCTGCTCTTGAAATCTATCGAATGTCAAAATAGCTAAAGGTCGGAGTCAAGTCTTTTACTTTCTCAAGGTATTTCATCATACTTTTCTCTCGCTCTTAATAGCTGCCACTAACTTAGTCGATCACTCATTGAAAATTGCTGTAAACTTAAAGTCGATCTACTCTTAATTTTCTTATAATTTTTAATCCAACGATTAGCACTTCATACTCGGCCCCATTATTAGTTGCTGAAATTTTGAAGTGCAGCGCATACTCGATGACGACTTCCTCGGGACTGACTAAGACCAACCCTATATCCGATCCAGCAGAGTTGGACGAACCATCCACGTACAGAGCCCAAAAACCTTCAGAAAGATCGGCTATCTCTTCAGGAAGGTTCGGTTGCGACAACAGAGCGCCGGTCTCATTCTGCTCAAGCTCGACATCATCAAAAATGGTACACTCCACTATAAAATCTGCTAATATCTAAACTTTGATCGATGGCTGAGGTCGATAATTGATATCAAATTTTGTGAGCTCGATTGTCCATTTTGTGATTCTCTTGGAAGCATCTATTCACTGAAGGACTGTCTTTATTGGTTGATTCATAAGGACGATTAGGGTGTGCCCCTGAAAGTAAGGTCGGAGCCTCCTGGCAGCAATTATAAGAGAGTAAACTGATTTTTCTAGCTTAGCATACTTGGTCTCTGCATCCCTTAGGATCCAGCTTATGTAGTAGACCGACCGCTGTATCTTCGCTTCCTCCTTGACTAGGACTGCTGCCAAGACCGTCGGAGAGACTACTAGATACAAGAATAATTCTTCTCCAGGTTTGAATTTCGCTAGCAGTGGGAGTGAGCCGAGGTAGTTTTAAAGCTCTTCAAATATCCGTCGGCACTCCATCGTCCAGCAGAAATTCTTTGGTTGCTTGAAAACTTGGAAGAAGAGCATGCATCGCTCGGTCGATCTCGAGACGAAGCGATTTAGAGATGCCATCTTTTCAGTCAAGCACTAAACTTCTTTAATTTTCTTTGGGATGGTCATCTCTTGAATGACTCAGATTTTCTCAGGATTCACTTCGACACCATAAATCCCAAAAACTTTTCAGAGGTCATGCCAAAGGCGCACTTAGTTGGATTGAGTTTCATCTTATGCTTTCTGAGTGCGCTGAAGATCTCTTCAAGGTCAGCGAGGTGGTCTGTAGAAGCTCAGCTTTTGATGAGCATATCATCTACGTACACCTCCATGTTGCGGCCGATCTACTCTTTGAAGAACTTGTTGATCAGGTGCTGGTATATTGCCCCTACGTTTTTGAGTCCAAAGGGCATAATCTTGTAACAATAAATATCACGATCAGTAACGAAAGTAGTTTTCTCCTTGTCCTCCGATGCCATCCGTATCTGATTATAACTAGAGAAGGCGTCCATGAAGGTGAGGAGCTTATGGTCCGAGGTCGCATCCATCTATTGATCGATCCTGGGTAGAGGATAGCTGTCCTCTAGATAGGCCTTATTCAGCTTTTTAAAGTCTATACACATCCTCCACTTATTGTTAGCCTTTTTGATGAAGACCACGTTTGAGATCCAGGTCGGATAGTTAACTTTTTGGATGAATTTGGCTTTAAGGAGCTTGCCTACTTCTTCGGCAATTGCTTTCTGCCTCTCTAGGGCATGGCTGCGAATCTTCTCCTTTATCAATCGATGCTTCGGATCAATGGCCAACCGATGTTCCATGATCTCGACATTAATTCTTGGCATATCTGGTGGGGCCTAGGCGAAGACGTCGGCGTTCTTCCTGAGGAAGGTAACGAGTTGCTTCCGAACCTCGTCTCCTAAGTTGGAGCTGATCTGCACTGCATGCTCTACGTTTCCATCATTCAAGGGTACAGAGATGAGGTCCTCTATAGGCTCATCCCGCTCCTCGATGAGGTCATTGCGGACATCCAGCCCGTTGATAAGATAAGGATCGGACTATTCTTTTTTATGCAGGGCAATTGAGTAGCAGTGCCTTGCCAAAGCTTGATCTCTCCTAACCTCTTCGATCCCATGACTTGTTGGAAACTTCATCTTCAAATAATAAGTCGATACCACTGCCCGAAGTGCATTTAGATCAGATCGATCGAGAATAGCATTATAGACGGACGGAGTCCTTATGACTAAAAAATCAACCTACGCCTCAGCTAGTTTCGGGCGTTGCCCTGCAGTGGCCAAGGTTACTATGCCCTCCATGGCATCACCAATCTAGCCTATCAATGGAGAGTTCATAGGCCCCAAGTGGTTATTGAGTAAGGACATTTTCGAAAAGGCATCATAAAATAATACGTCGGCCGAGCTTCCATTATCTACTAAAATGCAGTGTACATCGTAATTGGCAATATTTAAAGAGATAACAACCACATCATTATGGAAGAATTGGACCCCCTAAGCGTCTGCCTTAGTGAAGATTATGGATTCTTCAGTACTCTTTTTCTTCACCGATCCCTCGGATCCGCTAGCCTCTCCCTACTGAAGTCCCCCTGAGATCATGTTGATGATGCCAAGAGGTGGCCGATCTCCTTGTTGATCCTCCTTAGTGGCTCAGGCTGCGACAATGCCCTCGATCGATCTTCATGCCCTTCAGACCGTCGCTGTAGGAACCAACCTAATCTATCTCGCCTGATGAGCTCCTCGATATCATCCTGGAGTTGGATACACTCCTCAGTATCGTGACCATGATCACGATCATAAAGACAGAACTTGTTAGGATTGCACTTGCTAGGATGAGAGCACATTCTTTCTAACCTCGATAGTTGCTCCTTGATTTCCATCAATACTTAGATTTTTAGAGCATTGAGGGAGACGTAGTTGTGAAACTTTCATTAGGGAGAACCTCACCGCACCCTTCTGTCTGGGCTTCCCTACCTCTGAGCCTAGGGAGGAGTTTGGGCTCGCTTCCACACAGAGGAAGTTTGGGAGTGCTGCCGAGCTTCACTCGGCTTTCTTTCTTCGACGAGCCCATTTGGCTGGTCGATTTGTCGCTTACTAAAGGCTTCATCATCCCTAGCCTTGAAGACCTCTTCAATTCGGGCGTAATCTTCAGCTCGAGCTAGCAGATCGGCAAAGTCCCTTATGTACTTCTTCTTCAGGGAGAATAGCAAATCATTCTTCTGGAGGCCACCCTTGAGTGCGGCCATTGCAACTGATTGGTCCAGGTTTCGGACCTTCAATGTAGTGGCATTAAACCGGATGACATAAGCCCGAATGGATTCTCTCTCCTTTTGCTTGATGTTCATCAAGAAATCTGAATCTTGGCATGGACGTCGGCTGCTGACGAAATGAGCAACGAACTAATGGCTCATCTGATAAAAAAAAAGATGGTACCTGGCTTAAGTACCGAGTACCAGTTCTTGGCTGCTTCCTTAAGGATGGACAGGAATGCCCGACATAAAATAGCGTCTAATGCACTATGGAGTAAAATCATTATTCGGAAGGCCTTTAGATGATCGACCAGATCGGAGGTTCCATCGTAACTCTCAAACTGCTAGAGCTTGAAGTTTGGCAGAATTGGCTCCTGCATGATCCTTTGAGAAAAAGAAGGGTCAGTGCGTATATCATTATCGTGTGAGGAGGGAGTATGATGGAGCTCTTCAATTCGTCGGCTAATTTTTAAGAGCCTTTAATCCAGAAGATCTTCACGATCGTTGATCTCCAGGATTTTCTGGTGGAACGGGCGTGAAGCTTCCCCCGGGTCGAGTCGTAGTCCGAGCATGGGTCTTCCATCATCTTCTTTCTCTTTTTGGAGACCAAAGGTCGGGTAGCTGAGGTCGGCCATTTCCAGATCGGATCACAGGACTTCGGAGAAGCTTGCTCCGATCAAACTGATACCGGAGCCTGCTGATGTATGGCCTGCATGGCATTCACGAGGCCACGAATCTGCTGGACCAGTAGGTTGAACTGCTCCACATCCACCATGGCTGTGGTGGTGCTTGAGTCACTAGAGCTGGAACGGTTGTATCTGGATGGGATCTGGCTGCAGAGGCCATTGATCGTCGGGTCAAAACTTTCTTGGAAGGCATTTTTTCTGAGAAGAATTCTAGAGTGAAAGAAAAGAGATCGCTACTGAGCACTCCTTTAAGATCAAGGAAACCTCAGGAACAGAGGACCCTTCCTCTAGCGCTAATTCTATTGGTGCAGAATTTGGTTGACACTGGATCGAGCTGGAGTCGAGGAAGACAAGGTCGCCGTCAGTGACCTGCAAAATAAAGTTTCATCCGGAGTTGGTGGTGGTGACTCCGATAGGACCCTCCGATGGTCAAGTTAGCTCTTCTGACCAATAGAAATAGAGTGCTCAGAGAGGAGTTCAACAGAGTTTCGAAAAGAAAAAGAAAGCTTAAAGAAAACGTATATGGAGGATCTCTTTTTATAGACGAAACTTATTATAACTGTCTTGATAAATGACTATTATAACCATTCTGATAAATATCCATCGTAATCATCCTGATAAATATCAATCATGATTGTCCTGATAAATGACAATCATAATTATCATGATAAATGATAATTATAATCGTTCAGTAGTGGGATCGTCTGTAGGAATCCATCTAAAGGAACAGTTTGGAAGGAGTTTGGCTCCCATAGAAGCCCGACTGTTGAAGGAGTCTGGAAGAAGTTCGGCTCCCGTAGAAGCCCGATTGGAGGAGGAGTCCGAAAGGAGTTCGGCTCTCATAGAAGCTCGACTACTAGAGGAGTCCGAAAGGAGATTGGCTCCCGTAGAAGCCCGACTGCTAGAGGAGTTTGGAAGAAGTTCAGCTCTCATAGAAGTTCGACAGAAAAAGGAGTCCAGAAGGAGTTTGGCTCCCATAGAAGCCCGACTAGAGGAGGAGTCTGAAAGGATTTCGGCTTTCGTAGAAGCCCAACTGCTGGAGGAGTCCAGAAGGAGCTTGACCGCTGGAAAAATTTATCTGGGGCTCGGCTGCTGTGGAGTTTGATTGGGTTCGAAGTCCAGTTGGAGAAGTTCGGCCATTGAATGAGTTCGATCGCTGGAGGAGATCGGGTAGGGTTCGATTGTTAAGAAGAAAATTTTTGATCGAAGCTCTTCCATAATTATCAGCTGCATTAGGCTAAACACCATGCTGGACTTCGGCGGGAGCGAGGTTTATCCCCAATAATGATGAATAGGCTTCGTATTATTAAGGATGGTATCCTTTGATAATATGGCCATATTATGTCTTGGATTTGGGGTGTGACAATGAACTTCCGACATAGAAGGTTTTGAGGTGCATAGTAATTAGGATCTCTTCTTTTGTAGTTCTAGAGATATATAAACTAAGATGTGTAGGATCACCATAAGTGCACACACAGATTGTTAGGAGCTTCATTTCATATAACTATTCATGATAAAATATTATTTTTAAATATTATTTTTTTAAATTATTAATTATTATATAAATAGTTTTTTAAATTAATAATAAAAATATTTTTAATTAATATTTTTAAATATTTATTTAATAATAAAAAAGTTAACATTAATTATAATAAATATTAATAATTTTTTTATTGCGATTGGGATTGATATTTGTCAACAGAGAAGGGGAACAATGATAGGGCGGCACCGACAGGCATGGAGAAACTATGAGAAGAAGAGAAAGGGTGGGGGGTGCGATCATGATTGGCATTTATCGAGAAAAAAAAGGAAGCCATAGTAGGACGACATCGATGAGTGTAAAGAAGATATAAAAATATAAAAAAATATTTAAATATTATTTTATTAAATAATAAAAAATATAATATATAATAAATAAAAAAATATTAAAAATTTAAAAATATTTATTATTAAAATTTTAATAATTATAGCTATAATTATCTACTCGTGCAACGCCCAGATCTTCAATTAGTTTTAAAATAATAATAATAATGATAATTGTTGGTGCAGAATCTGATTGACGTCGGGATGAGCTGGAGTCGAGGAAGACGAGATCATCATCGGTGATCTATAAAATAAAGTTCCATTCGGAGTTGGTGGTGGTGGCTCCGATAGGATCCTTCGACGGTCAAGTTAGCTCTTCTGATCAATAAAAATAGAGTGTTTAGAGAGAAGTTTGATAAAGTTTTAGAAAGAAAAAAAAAGTTTAGAGAAAATGTATCTAGAGGGTCGCTTTTTATAGACGGAGCTTGTTATAACTATTCTGATAAATGACCGTTGTAACCATTCTGATAAATGTCCATCGTAATTATTCTGATAAATATCAATTATGATGGTCCTGATAAATGACAATCATAATTATCGTGATAAATGATAATTGTAACCGTTCAGTAGTGGGATCCCCTGTAAGAATCCATCTGAAGGAACAGTCTGGAAGGAGTTCGACTTCCGTAAAAGCCCAACTGAAGGAGAAATTCGGAAAGAGTTCGACTCTCGTAGAAGTCCGACTGAATGAGGAGTCCGAAAGGAGTTCGGCTCTCATAGAAGCTTGACTGCTGGAGGAGTCTGAAAGAAGTTCGGCTCTCATAGAAGCCCAACTATGGGAGGAGTCCGAAAGAAGTTCGGCTTTCATAAAAATTCGACTGGAGGAGGAATTCGAAAGAAGTTTGGCTCCCATAGAAGCTCGACTGGAGGAGTTCAGAAGGAGTTTGGCTTCTATAGAAGTCCGACTGCTGGAGGAGTCCAAAAGAAGTTCGGCTTTCGTAGAAGTCTGACTGAAGGATAAGTCTGGAAGGAGTTTGGCTTCCGTAGAAGCCCGACTGGAGGAGGAGTTCGAAAGGAGTTCGACTGCTGGAGGAGTTCGGAAGGAGTTCGGCTCCCATAGAAGCCCGTCTAAAGGAGGAATCCGAAAGTTTGGTTGCTGTGAAAGTTTGGCTGGGGCTCGACCATTATGGAGTTTGATTGGATTTGAAGTCCAGCTGGAGGAGTTCGACCACTGAACAAGTTCGACTGCTGGAGGAGATCGAATGGGGTTCGATCGCTATGGTGAGAATTTTCAATCGAAGCTCTTTCGTGATTATCAGCTACATTAGGCTAAGCACCACTTCGGCGGAAGTGAGATTTATCCCTAACAATAGTCCCTCCACTTTCGAGTTCGAAGTTCGAAGGAAGGGAGTACCAAAAAAGTGACTGCTAAAGTCTTTTTTCGGGCTCTACACTCGTCGAGGTTGAAGCACGGGAGAGATCTTGTCTCTAGCTGAGGTTGAAGGAGATCTTATCTCCTGTTGATGTTGAAGTTGAGGGTTAAGCATAATAGGACCGTTGTTGGAGCCTCTCCTCTCACCTCATCTTAAGTAAATGTCTTCGACTTTGCTCGCGTTAGGACGAGGTTCTCCTTCTATTCTTAATGGACTATAGGGGCACATAAGGGCCGTTGTCAGGGCCTCTCTTCCTATCTCATCTAAAATGAATGAGGTCTTCAACTTTGCTCATGTTAGGATGAGGTTCTCCTCCTATTCCTAACGGACTATGGGGGCACATAAGGACCGTTGTCAGGGCCTCTCTCCCCATCTCGTCTAAAATGAACGAGATCTTCGACTTTGCTCACGTTAGGATGAGGTTCTCTTCCTGTTCTTAATGGGCTGTGGGGGCACATAAGGGCCATTGTTAGGGCCTCTCCCCCCATCTCATCTAAAATGAATGAGATCTTCGACTTTGCTCACGTTGGGACGAGGTTCTCCTCCTATTTCTAATATGGTCACTTCTAATTGCTTCTTTCCTGTCATCACATAATTTTTGCACTAAGAAATAGTAATGTTGAAATGAAAAAGTGTTATTGCAAAATAATTACTGATAGTACATCCTCAGATTTTCTGAGTTCTAAGGTCGTGAAAGCATTATTCCTCTAAGCTTCTTCAGACGATAAGTTTCGGACTGGATGACCTCCACCACCTCATACGGACCTTCCCAATTTGGGGCAAGCTTCTCCTGACTCTGAGGCTGAGAGACGGTAACTCATCGAAGCACTAAGTCCCCCATTCTGAATGTTTTACTTCTGACTCTGGAGTTATAGTACTGGGCCATCTTTCTTCTGTAGACCGCCATCTGAACCTGGGCTTTCTCTCTTTTTTCTTCCAGCAGGTCGAGGTTGACTCTGAGGTCCTGTGGGTTATGCTGCTCGTTATAGGCCATGACCCGTGCTGATGGAAGCTTAAGTTCGATCGGGATGACTGCCTCTATTCCAAAGGCCAAGGCGAATGGTATTTCTCCGGTTGGCAGTTTTTAAGTAGTTCGGTATGCCCAGAGGACATGATAGAGCTCATCCACCTAGGTCCTCTTTGCTCTGTCAAGCCTTATCTTGATGTCTTATAGTAGAGTCCGATTGATCACTTCAGCTTCCTCATTTGCTTATGGGTGAGCTACCGATGTGAAGTGGTGGGAGATGTTTAGGTCTTTGCAGAATTCGACGAACCTCGTCTCGATGAATTATTGCCTGTTATCGATAATGAGAGTTTGGGATAGATCGAATCGACAGACTATTGACTTTCAGACGAAGTCCTGTACCTTGGCCTCAGTAATTTTGGCTAGAGGTTCGGCTTCGATCCATTTAGTAAAGTAGTCGATTGTGATCAGGAGGAACTTTCGTTGTCCGGATGCTATCGAAAAAGGGTCGAGTAAGTCCATTCCCCACTATATGAACGGCCAAGGTGAGCTTAGCGGAGTAAGCTTGGAGGTTGGCTGTCTTTGTACGTTTGCATTCTTCTGACAGCGGTCACATTTTTTGACATATTCCATAGAATCATGATATAAGGTTGGCCAATAGTACCCTTGCCGAAGTAGTTTTTATGATAGAAATTTGGCTCCTACGTTGCTTCCACAAATTCTCTCGTGCACTTTTCATAATGCGAAGTCGGCCTCTGAAGATCGGAGACATCTCAGCAGCGGTAGCGAATATGACCTTTTATACAACGTGCCTTCGTACAAAACGTATCGGAAGGCTTGATTCCTGAGTTTTTGAGCTTCTTTCGGATCACGAGGAATGACTCCATCCTTGAGGTAGGCAACCAATGGATCGATCCAGCTTAGCTCGAGTTCTGTCTGCAAAATGACCTACGATTCCTCTGAGCTTGAGCACTTCAGGGTCTCAAAAAATACTTCTTTGAGCAGTTTGACTGGAGCTAAAGTGGCCAACTTAGAGAGGAGGTCGGCTCTTATGTTTTCTGCTCTCGAAATCTATCGAATGCCGAAACAGCTGAAGGCCAAAATCAAGTCTTTTACTTTCTCAAGGTATTTCATCATATTTTCCTCTCGCACTTCATAGCTGCTACTAACTTGGCTGACCACTAATTAAAAATCGCTGTAGACTTGAAGCCGATCTACTCTTAATTCTCTTACAATTTTTAATCCGGCAATCAGCACTTCATACTCGGCCTCATTATTAGTCGCTGAAAATTCGAAACGCAGCGCATACTCGACGACGACTCCCTCGAAGCTGACTAAGACCTACCCCATATCCAATCCAGCAGAGTTGGATGAACCATCCACGTACAAAGCCCAAAAGCCTTCGAAAAGATCGGCCGTCTCTTCAGGAAGGTTCGGTTGCGACAGTAGAGCACCGATCTCGTTCTGCTCAAGCTCGGCATCATCGAAAATGATACACTGCACTACAAAATCTGCTAATAATAATTATATTTATTATTAAAATTAAATATTAAAAATTTAAAAATATTTATTATTAAAATTTTAATAATTATAGCTGTAATTATCTGCTCGCGCAATGCTCGAATTTTCAACTAGTTTTAAAATAATATAATAATGATAATGATAATAATAATATTTTAATATAAATATATTTTTAATAAAATAATATTTAATAATATTTTTAAAATATTAATAATATTTTAATAATAATAAAGAGATGGCCTTACTTAACTGAGTGAGAGTGAGAGAGAGAGATCACCCCGGAGTATATCCCTAAGAGAGAGAGAGAGAGAGAGAGAGAGATCACCCCCCCGGAGGATATCCCTAACCGAACCCTTAGATCCTTAATCCTGTTTAGAGGGTGCATGTGGGTGTATAGGGGAGAGAGAGAGGGAGAGGTATCGCCAAACTTAAGTACCCTCGGGGTATATCCCTAACCTAACCCTTAGATCCTTAATCCTGTTTAGAGGGTTCTAATTCATTTCATCGCTGATTAAGAAAAGGGGCGGCAGTGTCTAGAGTTAGCACCTCCTCCTCGCTTCCCTACCTTAACTTGACGACCCCCCACCTCACCAGGCCATTGGCCACTACCCACCGGTGAGGCTCCCACCCCTCAACAACTATCGACTCCTTGCTTCCTCGGCTTCCCTTGTCTCCCCACCATCGGACGAAAAGAGTTTGCCCTCTTGCCTCCTCACATCTCGTCTCCCTATTGGTCCAGCCTCCGGCGAAAGAGACCACCGGCCAACATACCTCGCCCTCCACGTGTATGAATTTGGCTTCATGGTGCACCGACCAACTTGTTTATTGTTGGTCTGTTTTTCCAAGTTTAATCACAGCTCAATCTTGGCCAGCGATGTTGCATGGCTAATTAGTGAAGGGGATGCCAATGGCGAATTTTTGGCTCTTCTACGTTCGAGACCAAGTCTACTTTTCATGCTTTTCTTGCTAGGTCAAATGGGATTTACGGCTCTGCAAATCCTAAGAGGAAAGTAGAGGCAAATTGTGGTAAAATGGGCTTAATAGCCTACAGTCACATCATATTTAGAATTTTTTATTTCACCATTGTGCTTAAACTTGGAGGCTTATGGAGTGCATGACAGCTAAACTATGACGACGTGGAAATCAGGTCCAGGTCAGCTTGGTACATCACATGCGAACCTCTTAAGAATTATATTGTCAAAAAGCCCATACGATGAACTAATTTTGAAAACTCTGCAAAGTTCGAGCATTGAGTTTGATAAGTAATGGGTTCACAAATAGGCCAGAAGATCAAATTAGATTGGATCCGGGCCTGGGAAAATGATATGATATATTAGGTTGAGTCCGCCCGACCTAGCCTGCCCACTAAGCAGGTCTAGCTGGAATCAGCCATTATACAATATAGCGCAAATTTGAGAAGTAATACTTCACCTTGATACGTGCTTTATGTGATAGAAGTATAGAGTTTATTTCTATTGGGATATCAACTTACTTTGATATCACTTATTCAGGATCAGAATATTGCGGCAGAAAGAAAAAAAAAATAAAATAAGAATAATCAAGTACGTAGATCAGCCTAAATGTTCGCTTCCACGGAACATGCAAAACTTCACTATGAAAAAGAAAAAGATATAAGAGAAGAATACACATTCTCAACTTACGTATATAATTCTCCCAATAAGAAGCTATCCTTATCAAATTCTTTCATGGAGACTCTCTTAAATGACCGCAGTAGTCTAGCTATCTGCTCGAAGTCCCCTACCCTACTATCTGCTGGCACTTTTTTTCTGCTCTCAATTACGTTTCAGGTTCATCTAAACTGCTGTTAAGCTACCACCTTGCCACTACCTTTGGTCTTCTCTTCAGACCTTTTAAAGGCCTCTGTCCGATCCTGAATTGGAGATTGCAATCTCAATCAATGTCAAAAAATGTCCCCCAACCATCGGATCGTGATCGTTGCCCTCCATGACTGTTAGATCATGCAAACCTCGTGAAAAGAAACTATACACCATGATATCTGGTGGTAGACCCTTAAAGGGTCCACCATAAACCCCGTGGGCACTGGTCCATGGTGGAGCGTCGCGCTGGCATGCGCACCTGCCTGGGCCTGGATGAAGAAGCGCGCAACTGTGCATGTGTTTGTCGCCTAGCGCACTGCTAGTGCCCGCGTGCGACCCAGCATGCTACTGGCAGGGCTTGGCCCGCACAGCTACCGGCCAGTGAGCCCCATTCCACGGTCGATTCCTTCTAATAGCTTTTTTGTGCATTATCTTAACTATCTGAAATCTGATTGAAATATTTTTGGACTCGTTGGACTCCATTCGTTATCCTGAACCTCTTTGTGGACTTGTTATATGGAAGAATTTGAGGCGCTTTTCTTAACAGTTTCACTATTTACTGATCTTTGTTGAAAGTTATAATGGTTTGTTATTTTACTATGGGCTTAGATTGTTTCTTGTAATTACATTTGAAAGTCATTGTGATCTTCATTTTTTTTATAGAACTTTTCTATGTTTATCTGTTCTTAATGTGCTTTTCATCAATGAACGATAGTCTTTTTTCATTTTAGGGGAATGTCTGTTGTTTGCTACCAAAGGCCTCTTCATCTTCATTCATGGACTAACGAGTATAAAAATGAAAATACAGAAGCAACAACGATACAAATCGACTCTTAGATTTGATAGTATGAGATAGAAAGGGAACGACAAGAAATTTATCAAATTGGAACTTATGTCAGTCAGATAACTACCGTTTCAATATATAAGTTTCTAACTCGGGATAAATATATAAAAATATCTTACCCTTGTATTACTTGGTTATAATTCGGATGGCTTTCCTTTATGTTATATTTCGTTTCACTTAAAAAAATAATAAAAAAAAAACATAGATGAAAATTTAAAAAAATATATTACTCAAGATTTTAATTCAAAATCTCTGATATTTATTATATTTCGTTTCATTGCATCCTGTCGGTGGTTTTTCCAACACTGTTTAATTTCTCGGAGAGGGAAATCCCCACGCCCATTCTTTGTATCGGTTTCCAATCACTTCAATATAAAATGTTAGAATGGTATCAACTTGGACACTTGCCGACTCTTACGGCCTGTTTGAATTGGAGGTGTACAGAGGTTTATAAGAGAAGAGAAGGGAAGAATAATGGAAGAAAGGATAATAAAATTAATAAATTTTTATTTAAAAAGAGAGGAAAAGAATAAAGAAGGATATATATTTTATTTTTATTTGGATAGAAGGATTAAGGAAGAAGTAGAATAATTTTTATGTATATTTTGATAAATATATTCTTTCTTAATAATATATATATACTATTTAATATTTATGATATTTTTTATTATGTAGAATAGGTTTATTAGATATTTTTATGTAAGATGTATTTGCTCCATATATTAAAAAAAATTATCATAATATATTTTTTTCAATAAAATCTAAGGTAATGACTCAATATGTTTAAATTTCTACATTAAAAAAAAAAAATCTAGATCTATTAAGAAAAAAAGATGAGCATTTACATTAGAAAAAGAGTATTCACATCAGAAAGTTATAGAGATGCGAATGCCAGTTGAAATTTGGTTATGAGAGATTACCTTTGTCACCAAAATCTACCTTCAAAAAAACGTGATATCCGAATTTACGTGCGAAAGATGGCCTATGAGTAAAGGGGCGGTTAAGATATCTGACTTGTGTGAAGAGTAACAAGTTAGTTTGTACGATTAGAAAAATAAAGTATATAATTATTTAGTTATAATTTTAAAATATTATTAAGGATAAATTAGAAAAATAAAACTTAAGTATGAACATTTTTCTCCATTACATCCCAAATCGGAGGTACATAAAATTAAATGAGTACGAAGGAGTAGACCTGTTAACGGATCAGGTTTGGATCGGAACCTAAATATCCAAACTTGGACCTTGTTGACGCAGAAACTTATCGTCGCCGAAGTTGAGGCCGAAGAGGCTGCCGCCGGGGACCTGCAAAACAAAGTCTCACTCGGAACTGATGGGGGGTGGCTCCGGTAAGACCCTCCGACGCTCAAATTAGTTCCTGTCAACAGGAATGGAGTGCTCGATAGAGTATAAAGGAGAAGAAAAGGATTTTCAGAACCTGGCTTCAGCGTATTCGGAGGGTCCTTTTATAGAGGGAGCTTGTTGTAACCGCCTTGGTTAATGGGCGTGGTAACTGTCTTGATCAATGTCGATCGTTATTGTCGATAAATATCGATCGTTATTGTCGATCGTTATTGCTGATAAATGCCGATCGTTATTGCTGATAAATGTGCCGATCGATTATTGTTGTGTAACCGTAGCGAGATTGATTGCCTGCAGGAATCCATCATAAGGAGTTTGGCCATTGAGAAGCTCGTCCATTGAAGAAAGTCCTATAGGGAGTCCGGCTTCCGTAGAAACTCGGCCCGAGAGGAGGTTTTGGGGAAGTTCGGCTCCCGCAAGGGTCTGGCTGAAGCCCGGTCGCTGGGAGTCCGAAGGAGTTCGGCCGCCAGGCAGTTCGGCCGGCAGTAGGAATTCGGCCCGGAGCCTGGGCGCTGAGGAGTTCGGCCGCTGGACAGGAGTTCGGGGAGCTCGGCCGCTAAGAGGGTTGGAAACAAGCTCGGCCGCCGGGGTCTCGGCCGAAGCCCTGGCCGCTCGGAGTCCAAAGGGGCTCGGGCAATAAGTAGTTCGGCCGCTTGAGGAGTTCGGCCGCTAAGAATCTGAAGCTCGGCCGCTTGATAGTTCGGTTGGTTGAAAGACTTCGGCTGAGGCTCAGCCGCTGAGAAGCTCGGCCGGATGTAGTAGTTCAGCTAGGACGCGTCCGCTGAAGTTCTTCCGCATTGACCACATCAGGCTGGGATCCGAACTTGACTTTGGCAGGAGCGGGATTTATCCCCAACACTAGCCCCCCCACTCCCGAGTTCGAAATTTGAAGGAAGGGAGTGCAGGATAAGGCGACTGCCAAAGTTTTTCTTCCGGGCTTCGTATTGGTCCATGTCGAAGTTCGGGGGAGATTTCATTTCTGGCTTAAAGTTGATGCTGAAGTTGAGGCTCTCCAGCCGAGGTTGATTCGGTCAAAAATCCTAACTCTCGCCGAGGTCGAAGTCGGCGCTCTTCAGCCGAGGTCAGCCTAGTCGCTCGGGGGGATCCTTATTTGGCCGAAGTTGATAAGATTGCTTGGAGGATATCTCATCTCCTTTGGCTGAGGTTGATGTAAGTGCTCGCGTTAGGACGAGGTTTTCGACTTTGCCGCGTCCGAGGTCTTCCTCCTGTTCCTAACGGGCTGTGGGGGCACATGCGGACCGTCGTCCGAGCTTCTCCCCCCATCTCGTCTAAGGTGAACGAGGCCTTCGACTTTGCTCGCGTTAGGACGAGGTCTTCCTCCTGTTCCTAACGGGCTGTGGGGGCACATGCGGACCGTCGTCCGAGCTTCTCCCCCCATCTCGTCTAAGGTGAACGAGGCCTTCGACTTTGCTCGCGTTAGGACGAGGTCTTCCTCCTGTTCCTAACGGGCTGTGGGGGCACATGCGGACCGTCGTCCGAGCTTCTCCCCCCATCTCGTCTAAGGTGAACGAGGCCTTCGACTTTGCTCGCGTTAGGACGAGGTCTTCCTCCTGTTCCTAACGGGCTGTGGGGGCACATGCGGACCGTCGTCCGAGCTTCTCCCCCCATCTCGTCTAAGGTGAACGAGGCCTTCGACTTTGCTCGCGTTAGGACGAGGTCTTCCTCCTGTTCCTAACGGGCTGTGGGGGCACATGCGGACCGTCGTCCGAGCTTCTCCCCCCATCTCGTCTAAGGTGAACGAGGTCTTCGACTTTGCTCGCGTTAGGACGAGGTCTTCCTCCTGTTCCTAA